>OW679201.1:23806985-23961362 GCA_940337035.1 Agriotes lineatus | reverse complement strand
CTGCAACATAGTTTATGATGACATCGTGGAAGAAGGAAGAGGAGACCTCGACGATGATTTTAATAAATAAGATTTGGAGTTCACGTTATTGGGACTATCATCCTCCAAACGTGTAAAAAAACACTAAAAATAAAAAAAAAACACATTGTACATAACTCAACATGAAGTTGTTTTTACTCTTAGCGAATGTACTTTGTTTTATCATATAATTTTAATGTAATTTTATATAATCAAATGTAACTGAATGTAATGTAATTGAATACAATTGAGTATTTTTTTAAATAAAAAAACATTATTTCTTTACAAGTAACACATTAATCTGCCAACTTTATTGTCTTCAAAACCATTATTTCGATAACAACGTGTAGGTAAGGGCTTGTATATTCATAAAAAACTGAAAAAAAATTAATGTGGGAAACACCAGTGAATGGAAAAACAAACATTGATGTTGCTCAGTAACCATGCTATTGCCACAAAATTGAAAAAGGCTAATATCTACTTACTGGTTGAGTTTTTTGGCACCTTTTTGTACTTTTTGAAAACATAATTTGATGCACTAAACTTTGGTTTTCCAACATTTTGCGTTAAAGTTGATCTATTTATAGATGTTGTTCGTTTTATAAAGACGAAAAGAGTGTTTTTCGAAAAGTGTGAAAAATTGGCGTTCTTTGACGTAGATTTTCTACAAGACCACTTGATCAAATTCTAAAGTATTGGTACTTAATCGAAGCAGAATTTAATGATCTACATTTTTGGTAACTTTTCGATTAAAAACTTAATTTCGGAGGAATTCGAGATAAACCGGAAAAAGTCCGAAAATTTCGAGGTTTTTTTAACATCACGGCTGAAGCTCCACTCGGAAATCGGGGTAAACTCAGATTATTCATATCAGAGGCCTGTCTGAGTGATAAATCAGTTTCTAGAACTCCACTCGTTTTTGGAAGGCAGCCCCTTTTTTGGATATAATTTTACTGGCCTATCAGCCATTATACAACTTAATCGGTCCAGTATCTTCGGAGGAGATAGCGAACAAACATAGAAAGATAGAAAGAAAGAAAGAAAGAAAGAAAGAAAGAGAGCAACGATTTTATGTTATAGGATATTTTATTTTGACAGTGAGGACAGCTTTTAGTTTTCGACTTGTTTTAATGTCGACTTGATTATATTCTTCTTTTTTTCGTATTGATTGCCTCTTCCCAAGTTTTTTGCTTTTCTTAACGTACTATTGTTACTTTAGCGAACATAGTATTGTGTTTTGGGATTTATTTGGAGGCTTGAAGCATTTGTGGCAAATTTCTTGATTTTCTAGGATTTTATATTGATTACATTAGTTACATTCAATTTTGCATTCATTTTGCATTACTTTTCTTGTATGTGACTCTACACCCTTTTTATCTTTTTCTACATCTCATTAATCCGCATATATTGTGTTTCTTTTTACAGACCATAGAAGAAAACGTTTACGATGTATTTATCTTCTACTTTGTAACAAGGGACTAAATTAGTGGCAAAAAAGTCTTTTCCATACTTGGAATCAACACCCTTCTGGTGGTTTCTAGATTTCTGGTGTTGGACACGCTGGTGGCCTCGATGGGGCCGTTTTCCAACATTTCTGCAGGTAGTTACAGGCGGTTCTAGCGGCGGTAACATCTGGTACTGGTATATGTATTGTAACGTAGTTTGTACAACATTTAAAATTATATCGAATGTGTCCTGTGAAACTGAATCCTGTAAAGATCCAGGTGGAAATTAATGCCACAACAACCGCCTGTTGACCGAAAACTGCAAGCAAGTTTATCTTGCACAGAAGCAATTTCTTGCCCTAGCTTTCCGAGCTTGTCTTTCCCGGCCAAGAAATCCTGAAAGAGTACAAGTTGGAACCACAACCCCTGTATTCACCCAGTTGAAAGTTCAATAAGAACATAAGCTCCTCGTAGCCGCTGCCAGAAGAAACGCCGGTTACTCCCATAACTTGCGCGTTTATTAGAATGTATGTTGTCTGACTTGTGTGTCGATAATTCCGAGATCCCCAGGTGTTTTTCGAGCCGTAGAGGGTAGCTCCATAAAAAAGACGTCCATCCACCGGCTGTTTCCTCCGTAGGAAGAGGCATGTGTGACGATAGCTCCGGCCGAAATTATTATTTCTACGCATTGGAATGCGTTCAAATTTCGTCCAGCTAAAATTTCGTCACATTCACCTAGAAAACATCGCCAAAGCGCGAGAAACATGATAACACGGCGTAATCATCGTTCTGCGCCCGCATCGACAGGACGTCGTTCGGCGCATCCCTCCCAAAAATCGAGCACTGATAAAACAGTATGGTATTGTATAAATAGAGAACGCACGCTGTTAGAAGGGCTTGCGTCCACCGTCCCTGATCAGCGTCTCGCTCTAGGTCCTCCGGGACCTAGTTTCTGAAACCAGTCCGAAGCACTTGATTCCTGCGACTAGAAATTCCTGGGAAACCGTCCTGAACGCGCTATGACAAGAATCGTTTTGAGGCTTCGTGATTATCGACCTAAAACGACTTGTTATAAACTAATTTCGATTTCTGTTAAACTCCCCTGAGCTCGCTGTAATAACAATCGTTTATGGCTTCGTGATTATCGACCAAAACGAACCGTTGTAAATCAATCTCGGTTTCTGTTAAACTTTCCCGAACTCGTTGTAATAACAATTGTTTAGGGCTTCGTGGTTATCGACCAAAACGATTGGTTATAAATTTTTCTCAAACCTGTAGAAACGGCACACACTAGTCGCAAGAACCAATACGAAACTTATTCATAAAACCTAAGAGAGCTTCACTCGCCTCTCAGAAAGTTGGTAATTAATTTCCTGCAACCCCTGTGAGTGCTTTTGCACCCGAGTAAAAGCTTCGAACCCCGAAATTAATCACGTAAACTTATATCAAGGTCACGACACCGGCGTAGGCGCCGGATAGTTTTGTTATAAGAATTCAGAGCTTTACTCACCTGGAGGAATCCTGTTTTATAAACGTCTTGAGCCTGTCCGTAGTGCCTTAATTTAACAATCAAAATCTCCGTGGTTTAATTAGCAACTTTGAAGGTTATTACCGTTTCTAAACGAATTTGATACACTGTCATTTCACTTGCTAAAAGAAGCTATTCGGCACTGCGGACAAGTCAGGCCTTCGCCCTACGTTGATTTATAGTCACAACTCCCGAAATAAACCAGATTACACCCGAATTTACTATGTTCGACAAATATAAACAAAGTTAACCTCGAATTTTATATTTACAGTCTTGGCCGCTAGAGGACGTTTGCGCAACCACAATCCCGGTGCGTGTACGACCTGAAACCCGCTTAACCCGAGAAGCAAAAGGGGTTGTCTGCCTGCCAGGCCAGAGAAGGAACCATATTATTTTTGTACCAAATACGGGAAATATTTTTATTATGTTACAATGTAAATAGTTATACCCAAATAAATCCCTTGTATGTTATGTGTACTTTTCTATATACTTGAGAGAGTAAATTGGACCTTGGCGTCTGAGCTGCCTGAGAGTAAAAAGTTCATTAACGGTGGTAATTATTCATGGCTCAAAAATTAAGCAAATAATTAATTAGTCAATGCAGGCTGTTACACACGCATCCTTGCTAGCTCCGCTACATTGACATTATTTAAAGTTGTTTAGTTTTATATCATTTTCCAACATGCTGTCGGGTTTGCGAAGTGGAAATGTGACAACAGCGATGATGATATGGTACAAAAGATTGTTGAGAAAATTCTTACCTCGAATACAACAATGGATTTAATAACTAGAGCCATTACTGAAAGTGTAACGGAATAACTCACTGAATCAATCAAAAACTTGGAAATGAAGGAGTCCTGTCTGGAAAAGCAAGTAGACACATTCAACAACAAACAAGATAGATTTGATGATTTCGAACAGTATTCACGGTTTAATAATCTTCGGCTTTTTGGTGTAAAGGATATCCGTGACGAAAATGCCGACAATGTCATAATTCAGATATGTGAAAACAAATTAAACGTTGATATATCTGAACACAATATCGCTTACATGGCCGTGAGAATGGAATTCGTCCGATAACCGTAAAATTCCCAGCCGCAATAATCGTAATTTAATTTTCAAGTCGAAAAGGAAATTAAAGAGGTTGAAAACTGTATACTTACCAAGGTAAAATGTTCGTAAAATACGGTAACAAACTTTCTAAGATGTGAACTTTTGAAGACCTGAATAAAATATAACATAATCTTTCGCAGCTAGGCTGGCCAGTCTTGACTATGATTGTGTTATCATTGGCCTAAATAGCATCTGTATTTACTGAATTTCTTGTATTCAGTAGCGTAAGTTGTTTATAATAATCATAAAATTAAGAACATAAATACGCCCTTTGACGTTGAGGAGAGTTTATGCACCATTTGGCACAGGCTGTTAAGGAAAAGCAAAAACCATATAAATACCTATTAACAAACAAAACAATAAAAGCAGAGGTAGATTACAGACATACGTGTGCAATAGCAAAAAAGAAAATATGGAAAGCACATAGTAAATCCTGGGACAAATATGTAAATGGATTAGAAAAAGATGTACATGAAGATCAATCGAGAGCTTATATAATAATGCAACATCTCAATAGAAGTGAAATAGATACGGCACGGCTAAACATAATTGGCACGGAAATATGGAAAGAATATTATACAAAACTGTGGCACAACTAAAATTCAACAGAGTATGAAAATGAAAACAACGAAGTGGCCGAAAGTAAATGGATAAGTGAAAGAGCCATTCCAAAATTAGAAGAGGCAGTCGAAGCATCCTAAAATCAAAAAGCAGCAGGTATTGATGATATCAATATGGAATTGATTAAGAACGGTAGTTCAGTCGTAGGATTCAGACTATTACACCTGATTAACATGTGCTGGAAACAACATACAATGCCAATCGAGATGATTGCGAGAACTACAGTCTATTAACAGCCGTGGTTGCGTTATATTCTACAATCAAAATCTAGAATAAAAATCTAGAACAAGTGTTGTAAGGGGCTAGTTCGTGTCACCTTGGTATTTAATAATCACCTTGGCATTTAACCATTATTCTGCTAGGTAAAGAACTAAACTGTATTTCTTACATTGTAATAATTAGGTTAAAACGTATTATGCGTTTAAAATCTACGAGTGTCACGAGTGAGTCTGTGTACGCAAACCAGTTGCTTTGGCTGTTGAGTGCTGTTATTAATAGAACAAACCGAGCTATACACGTACTTATAGAAAGCGGGCAGTCAGTCGCTTGCCAGTAGCCGACTGGGGTATTGGTCTAAACAAAAGGGAGGCTACGCGAAAAATTATAAAGTGCCAGCTTAGGAAAGCATCTCCGAGATACAGCAGTTTATAGCAAAAACCTGCAATTCTGCTGTTTTGTTTGCCGTTTATTTTTTTGACACACCATACTTTTAGAGGTTGCAAGAAAATAAATTTGAATTTGATGTACACCATGGCGAAGCAAATATAATATCATTAAATCATTATAATAAGTTATTGGTAGGTTCATAAGTAAGTACGTTTATTTTTAGAGTATTGAAGCACAGAAAATATTTGGTCCTTTACTATTTTTAATTTCATGCACATTGCACTTTCATCAATCATTGAAAAAATGGCGACAACTACAACTGCAGAAGTGTCTTGTTCTTTCTCTATTTATATTTTTCAAAACTAATGGCCTGTTTTAAACCAAAGTGGTGCTAGGAGCCCTATTTGCTCTTAGCTGGATAGTTGGCTAGCCTTGCCCGTCGTAACTGAGGCAGAATGTTCTTGTTAGAGGGTAACGACTACCACAGGTGTTAGCGTTGTTGCCGGAGAGCCTACAATTATTTAAAGTCCGTTTTTGTCACCGCGGATTGAACCAGGGTCGGCCACGCGAAGCTCATGCATGTTGACTGCTGAACCGCGCGCTTTTTCTTGTAAAAATTTGAATTAGAAAATAATATAACTAACCTGGAACAACTTACTCAAGCTGGGTTTACGATTATACATTTGGAAATATATAGCAATATTTAGCAACCCTTTCACGAGCATGTTATATATAAAAAGTATGGTACTTCAATAGTGCCATTTACACGTACACTCCTGTCGTGAAGGTTTGGAGCGAAACTCCAAACGTGCACGCCGGAGCGCGGGCAAATCATGCACGCGCCAATCGCGTTGTTACCTAAATCCTAACACTCCAGGCGTGCACACTGATCTGCAGTTTTAGAGCGTACAATCCAAAACTTCTAGTGTAAATGCGATTTCGTCAAGTATTGATGTGGCGTGTGGAATTTTAGAAATTCTAAAAGTTTTGGGTTAGCGCTTGGTTGATCAGTTGCAAAATAATAAAAATGTTCAAGAAGAAAAAAAAAATAAAGTGTGTGTAGTTTCATGCGCAGGTTTATATATTTATTTGGAAACACTAAAAAGGAAAGCACCGCGATCAGTATGGGTAAAGAAATGGAAGGAACAGAAATTTATATGGGCACAGGACACTTGTATGTATAGTCTGTTCACTAAACATAAAAACACAAAGTGGCCTTTGATATCCAACATTTCATGAGTGTACTTGCAAAATTCACCTTTTTCTAGGAATGTATTTACAAACAGTTCCTAAAACAAATAGGTTAAGGGTGTGACATTTACTACCCATCGGTCATAAATGTTGTAATTAACTACTTTTAAGGATATTATACAAATACTGTGTTGGATACTATTGACTAATGGGTATCTTTATTAAATTTTATGAAACTTCAGGTTAGAATTTCTAGAAAAATATCTACTGTGACACTGACAATGAGAAATATTAAATGTCATTTTTAAATTCAAATCTGCCAGTATGCAGGCGTGCAAACCTTTGCAAAACAAAATACAGAATCCCTAGTAGAAAAATTATATGCACATGCCAACTTCAAAAAAATTTAAATGTTTTTGTGTTTCCTGAATGCCCTATACTAGTCCAGTCATTATGATATTTTAGGTTACAAAAGGTCATGAAGTTTTGAAACTTGGCAGGAATGTCGACCTATACGCCCTAACTATGGCTCTTAATTTGCGACCTCGGGAGGTCGCCGCTCGTGCCGCCATCTTGGAAAAATGGCGCCCAAAAACAGTTTTTGACGTATAAATCCGTTCCTGTTAATCTTATGCAAAAAAGTTCTCATTATAAATTAAAGAGGATTAAATTTTCTACAAAACAATACTAATAACATTTTCTTGTCAGTTTGATGGTTTTCGAGTTAAAGGGCTTAGAAATAAAACAAACATTTTGAATTAGCAAAAAATCTGTTTTTTCACATTAACCACAAATTAACTTATCTATAGTTTGTTGTACAGAAACATTATTAAAACTAATACATATTGCAACTCGTTTCTACACCACCCATGAGGTAGAGTGCATCGGCGCGTTGTTTTTACGTGGTTTCCTCAGTAGGCCTAATCCACAATCGAATTGATTACCTACTTGCTTTTTCGCAGCTTTGCACGTTGCGATAGTTTTGGCGCAAATGATTTTTTCGAGTCACCAGCCGCTTCATCTTCTCTTTCATTCTCCTCGTATATTTGTAAGGAGTCAAGAATATCTGCAGCCTCATTATCGTCCTCTTCGTCAGAATCTTCCACAATGTCAGGAATGTTTTTGCAAGCTACACCATTGCAATAGAAACAGAGTGCCGAACATTTTAACCCGATCTTCCGACACCTGCATGTCGTCCCACAGCTTTTTTTTACGTCTGCAAAAAATTGACTGGAGAAGTATGTCGGGGGCTGGCTGTTGTGTTGCGCGAACAGCATCAAGCCCTGTTCTTGTTTTCTGCCAAATTTTGTTTTTGGAAACAGCCTTCACAAAACATTCGTATTGGAGGGAATCCAATGAGTCGTTTTCATGCGATGCACCGTACAATGCCAATAAAAATGATTTCCAGCTGTAGCGAGAGCATTAACGTCTGCTTCTGGAAGTTGAAAGATTTTAATAGTATCACCCAATTTTTCGGTCTTTTGAAGGAGGTTGAAAAATTTGATTTTCCCATGGTTGAACAGAGCACAGATGGTATCGAAACCACTGAATGCATGGAGAAACTGAAAATTCTTCGCTACGGTATCCTTGTAGTTGAGGCTTTGCCCAGAAAATATCTGTTCCGCAATCTTTGCTCTGGCTGGTTTTCGCAAAAAAATATTGGCGTGATCTCGTGCCCTTGCGGTTAACAAAACCAATAGATATATGTTTTCCCCTACAACATAAACAAACGGATATGAAGAGGACATATTGAGCGTTGTTTGGACGATGAGCAAATATATAACCATGCTCTTCAAACTTCTTCATTAATATAGGAATTAAACGCCTTTTGTTCGAATCGGTGGACAGAAACTTTTCTTGCGAAACAGTGGAAATCATTGCTTCATCGAAAACTATATCAGCGCAGGTTTGCGACCTGAAACGTCGATGTCTTTCCGCGCTTTTCGTGCTCATGCTATCGATGTTATCCGGATAACGGTCAAAAACTATACATGCGTTTGATCCATAGTGCCGCTTAACGTATTTCACATAAAGTATACAAATTGTTCCGAACGAATCGTTGCGATGCCATACCACTCGGTGCAACAAAAATCCACCGTCCAGAACATGAAAGCTTCGGCTCTGTTGTTCGGGTGGATCAATGGGCGTGAATGCTTTGAACAAAGAAGATTTGGTTGGTACTCAGTATAGTCTCTCTTTATCTCGCGCAGATTTGGACACGTACATGCGGTAGCGGTTTACATGCGTTCCAACGTGGAAATTAATATTCTTCGGCGGATACAAAGATACTGGCATTGTGCATGTGTGTAAACCATGTCGAGTAGATCCGTCTTATTGGGGGACTTTCAATGGAACAGTGCAGGGTGTTGGGGTCCCACGTGTCATTGTATGTAATGGATATAGTGATTTTATTAGGTAAAAATAGATAAAGTGAAAAAATTCGTGTGAAAACGCAGTTTTTTCGAGAATTCGAAATTTTCGCTCTACTTCACATCCCGCTAACACAAAAACTATCAGTCTGACAAGAAAATGTTATTAGTATTGTTTTGTAGAAAATGTTATCCTCTTTAATTTATAATCAGAACTTTTTTACATAGGATTAACAGGAACGGAGTTATACCCAAAAACTGTTTTTGGGCGCCATTTTTTCAAGATGGCGGCGCGAGCGGCGACCTCCCGAGGTCGCAAATTAAGAGACATGGTTAGGGCATATGAGTCGACATTCCTGCCAAGTTTCAAAACTTTATGACCTTTTGCAAGCAAATCCGTTTCATTTCCTTTTAATGACTGTACTATACGAGAGTTGCTTGAAAATAATCCGTATTATTATAGACATGGGAAAGATTTATAAATTTCTATAAAATTTTCGAATGTATCTTTTGCTTAATACCGTGTGTCGGACATGGTAATTTTGAAAGGATTTTATTAAATATAAGTACCGGGTGACCATAAATGGTTGTGTTTGTTTTTCTTAGGTTGACACTGTTAATGTTGGTTACCCTGGTGTCAATTTTAAATCTATGTCAAATTCGACGTTAGCAGGTTAAGTTTTGTGTCAGTTTGTGTCAAAACTGAGGGAAAACCTAACCTGCTAACCTCGAATTTGACATAGACTTAAAATTGACAGCAGGGTGACCAACATTAACAGTGTCAACCTAAGAAAAAAAAATCACAATCATTTATGGTCACCCGGTAGTATTATTGTATTAACACCAATCAAGTGCGCACTCCAAGCCTCAACCATTTTGCAGAAAGAATTTTTATATTGCAAGAGCCTGGAGTGCGATATTATTGACGTGCCTGTTACAACACGTTCTTTGCCTGTACAGTTTTGGTGCATTTACATGCTCGCTCTTTGCACTCGGGTTTGGAGCGTCCGCTCCAAATCTGTACGAAAAAGCGTGCGTGTCAATGGTACTATTATAACAATTTTATCAAAATATTACTATGACGTATACTTCGAAACTGAAATAACAGAAAGAAACCGTATTATAACATTTTCTTCAAAATAAATACAAAGGTTTATTCTGTTATATACATTTTGGGCCATACTGCATGTACGACAGTAAAACCATTTAAATTACAATTAATTATGCGAAACCGCTCTAAGGCATGCTTTTTTTATATTGGCTCAACGTCTTTCCATTTATTACAGCTGATTCTAGTGTATCCCTTCACAAACAAGTATGTTAATGTAAATGCCTGGAAGCTGAAGTTTGTTTAAATAAAATTAAGCTGGAAGACGGTAAATCAGCTAGAATAATATTAAAAAAAATAAATATACCGGGTGCCGGAAAAGTATGAAATATGCTACATATCTCGCTAAATATCCACTTTAACGAAACATGTTTCAAATAAAGGTTGTTTAGCATTTAGCCTTTTATCACAAAGCAATTTCATTTGCAAATAAAGTATATCCCTAAGTATGAGCATGAGAATATGTGCTGATGGGAAAACTGTTGAGTACCGCTGACATGTTAATTAATTATGCAAAGATACTGAGTTTAGAAAAGGTCAGTCGGTTCAAAACAATGACGATAGACAAATCAATGAAAAAAATGGAAGTCAGGCTTGATTCTTGTTAATTGAATGTTTTACTAGAATTACGTAACAGATACGTTGAAGTGTGGAAAAATTCCAGTGTAGCCTGAAAAAGGTTGAACTATGATACAATTAAAATTATAACGTTTAGTTCTAGCAATTTTCTGTCTGGCATATGTGTCTGGGTCTGACTAGTATTGTAGTTATATGTACAGGGTGTTTCATAACGTACTGGGAAAACTGCAAGGGTAGCTAGAGGGGACTAAAATAAAGTTTTATTTAGAAACTTGGCCAACACTCAATAACATAAAAACAACAGCAGTTTAAAGTTCTTATAAATTAATGCCCATTTATTGAATACCGCTGGTATTAATGAAGAAAAATTAGAAAGAATATAATTGCGTTTTCGTTTCCGTCGAAGTATATTTTTACAACACCTGATAATTTGCTGTTAAGGTAGTTTAATTTTAAATTATACAGAAAACGCACAGTAAAAACAAGATAACATTTTAAATAAAGAAAACGTTATTTTAATTACAGTTTTATAATTAAATAAGCTACAAACAATCCACCACAACAAAAACATTCACATTAGATGTTCGAAATGTTGCCCTTCATTTCAACGCACATTTGCGCTCGACGAATCTAGTTTTCTCATAGTTTTGGAAATTGTTGGGGTAACTGCTCTGTTGCAGCGTTGATACAAGGGCGCAATTTGTCGATTGTATCAACTTTGGTGTCATATACCAATTCTTTCATAAAACTCCATCAGAAAAAGTCCACTGAGTTGAGATCAGGCCTGCGTGGCGGCCATGAAAAGATGGTGTCCAGATAATCTCGTACCGCATGACTAAAGTGTGAAGGACGGTCTCGTCGTGTATAAACCACATGGTACGGCGCACATTCAAAGGAACATCTTCGAGGAGTTCTGGTAGAACTTCTTGCAGAAACTGCAAATAAGAATAGCATTAAAGCGTGCTAGAAATTTGTAAGGCTCTAAAGTGTTGTTTAAGGCATCAGCCCACAGATTCAAACTCAACGCTGCTGAAAGCCATTTTGGCGAATCGCGTGCGGATTTTGATCAGCTCATTTGTGAGAATTGTGGAAGTTGAGAACATAATTTCTAGTAAAACAGCATTCATCCGTCTCCAGTATGTGTATTGAAAATTCTGCTTCCATATTAGCTCGATTTAGTAGCCATTCGAAAAACCGATGCTGCAGCGGCTAATACGTGGGGGTCAGTCTTTGCACATTTTCCAGATGATAGGGGTACAAACCATTCCTGCTCAATGCGCGTCAAACAAAGGATGGGGAAACTCCAACTTGATAGAAAATTTGGCGTGTACTTGTAGTTGGATCAGCATGTTGATTTGGTTTGCCGCCACCATTACCTCTCTTAGTTTGTAAATTTCCAGTCCTTCTTTAGCGTTGACCTACTCGAAGAAAAGTATTTTCGGAAAGCGTTCGAGGATCTGGACCTATTTCCGAATTTATACTTGTTCCACGCACATAATAATCATATCTCCATAATAGTCGTTACTGTAGTTAGCCATTTCAGTCGAATTAAACACGTAATAGTTGATGTATCTTAACAGTCAAACAAATTTCTACTGCTACTTGTGTTTTAGTTGTTATTAAATAGTCAGCGGTTCTTCATCAGTGAACACCAATTTTTAAGAATTTTAAAGACAAATTTAAATATCCGAAATTTTTATGTTATTTATTTGTTATAAATTGTTTAACTCAACATTGTTTAGTTAACTCTCAAATATCCCATGCTTGAACTTAAGCTGGAATACTTGGTGTCCATGTATCTGGAGATATTGAATAGAGGAACGGGGGCGTATATTTCTCCATAGCATCCGAGAGCAAGTTATTGACATCGCAGTGGCCTCTGGGAGCCTATTAAAGGATATTCAAAACTGGAGGACGACTAAGGAAACCGAAACGTCTAACCACCGAATGATCAGGGTTGAGATGAAGTTTTTAGCTGTTAAATATTGAAGTTCTCTGAGTACTGCATTGCCATTCCTTACCTAACCCCTTTTTGTTTAGTTATTGTGCATCTAGCAAACTTCTTCACTTCTTTACTAGTTATTGGTAGTCTACTCTGAATATAGATTCGTTTCTTTCTGTTTTGAAATAATTTCCCTCTGTGTACTTATTATTTTAATTTCCAAATCTATGTTCTTTAACTGTAATTTTCAAACTATCTGTTTAATGTGGTCAATAACTAATCTTTTGTCAGCAATGTCAGTCTTTTAATTTTATAAAGGATCAGTCTGTGGAAATAACTTTATACAGGGTGTTCAAATATAAAATGCCTGCGGTTTGTATAATAACTGATACTAATCTCAATGTCAATGCAGTATTCGTTTTATTATAAAATTAATTTGATATTTTTTCGTACCGATATCAACCAACCAGAAGGAATTAGTTAAGTTGTCTCGAATAATTTCGATAATATAAAATCGATTATACTAAAGTAACTTCACCAGGCACCTCAATAAACAAATATTGCCAACTTACATGTTGTTTCCATATTTGATCTTATTTTTGCAATTTGCCCAAAAAAACTCAAATCGGATACAATACGTACTCCCTGGTTTGTTCATATTTTCGTTATTATAAAATGTGTTGTGTGTGTTCGTGTTGCACTTTCTCATGGAGCAGTGTTCCAGGAACCGTGTCGTTAATGGTGAATGGTCATCAAGCCCGCTACCCATCCAATGTGCTGCAGAATTGTCCCGCCTACTCATAGATTCTATCTAAGGACTCGTTTATTGCAAGCGTGGAGCTCTACCCACTACGCCACCCGACTACATAAATTGGCAGAAATGGTACAATTTTATTTTCGTTATAGATTGTAGAAGAAAATGTTGTCAACTTACTAATCTACTGGGCTGAAAGAAATAGGATGTCATTTAAGAGAAATAAAGCAAAGCATTTAATTATTTATTCTTTTCTCTTTAAAGTGGGTGAAAGAAAAATAACCATTTACATATTTTACTTAAACTAGTATACAGTTTATTTATTCATCTAAAACTACGTAAAATATTTTGTAATACTGAAGTTGATTATAATCAATAATAATTACTATTGATTTAAGGTACCGGTGGCGGCGTATATGCTGAGAGCACCTTGGATTACGCATTGTAAAAACAGTCCTTAAATAATTGAATCAAACGTAGAATACTCCACACTCAAGATGATCTAAACTCCCTCATGTAGTAATACACTACAAAAGAGAGAGAGAAAGAGAGAGAGAGAGAGAGAGAGAGAGAGAGAGAGAGAATCGAATAATTTCATTAATAATGTTGCTGTTGAACATACTTCAAAGTTTCACCCTTCGTCTGTGGATTGTAAACAGCAGCCCTGAGACACAATACCGCAAAGGGGTACATTCAAACAGTATCTAACCTTGTTATTATATATAATAAATTACACAACGTTGAGCAGGGTAGATATTAGCAAATGCTCTTCTGAGTGAAGTTCAGATCTACTCTTATTAGATTTTATGTGATCTGCTTTCTCATGTTGTACGTTACTATGAAAGTAACGATTATTATTAGTATAAACTTGATGATATTAAACCCACTTATGTCCCATTGGCCAAAATAGTAGATGTCCACTTTTACCAACAGTATAACCCCCAGTAAAAAAATAGTCAATAGGAGTTTCCTTCCAGCTGTCTCAACGGCCAGCGAAAACGCTGCAGAAAAGGCACTTGCATGGTAAAATATGTTACGATCACGGTTATGGGAGAAATGATACCGGAAAGTTCTTTGAACAATATTTGCATGTACAACGAAATCGCTCTGAACTGATTCTCCACTCTTATGAGGGTGGAAGCTTGAAGGAGTCAATTTTGCACTGATTAGTTTCCTGTAAGTTTGAGAAATAACTTAAGGGGAAAATAAACTGTTGAATACAAGATGAAGATGTCTTTCCGTCATAGAATGTTTAATCCAACTAATAACAAACATAAGGTACACTTGTAGAGTAAGTGTCCGACTATGTTTTATTAAATTTTATACCCACAGCCATCAACCTCCTATCAAATAGTGGTGCAACGAGTTTAGCCGTCCGTAATAAGGCCAGAAAGAGGACTCCAGAGAACGTTGAAAACGCAGCTTTTATCAGGAAGATGTCTTTATTGAGGCAATTACATAATCCCTCTCTCCCCCCCCCCCCCTCTCTCTCTCTCTCCCTGTCTTTCTCTTTCTCTATATCTCTCTGTGTGCTTCAATTCTTGGATGAGTCGACAGCTTCTCATTTTAATTGGGAGTAAGAAATTTGTTTAAGGCCGCGTAATTTTTATTTATAACTCGTACAGATACGAGTATCTCCTAAGTTATCACTATAAGATATTCTGAATGCCTACACAAAATCTAAACTTCTACAGGATGACTAAAAACAACGTCAGTAACGTTTTCGCTGCAGTTTTGGTCTTCTCACGAGAAGAGCTCGAGCTCACGAGAGTCTCTCTGCTATTGGACAGCAGGTCTGAGCATATGGCATTACGTAATATCCCCAGACAAGACAGAGGTTCGATTCTACTGCGTAAAGACAAACTGATTCACCGAAAGAAACGAGCGTGCGGATGAGTGGACGACGGGAATATCAGGTACAATTTCACACTTAGGGCCTGTTGAAGCACAGGGCAGGCAACGTGGCCGTAGGGGAATATGACACCAGATAAAGTATGGTGACGGTTGGGCAACTGACCGAGAGATGCATGCCGAGCTTTGAGATTAGAAAATTTTTCCCAGAGGTAGAAACGGCCTATCGCTCCTACCTGGAATGCAATAGGCTTGATGACGATGCCTGCAACTACGGCGAGGGATCGGACGCCACGAACTCATAGGGGTGGATAATAGGCGCTTAGTGAGAGCAGGGTTAACGTAGCCGAGAGATCTGTAGGATGTCGCCGCATTCAGAACGGAAAATATAGGTCCGGAGGGTAGTTTAGCTATTCGAATATGTGAAAATTCGGCCAACTTTCAGGTAGAATTCAAGGTTGCTGTTGATGTAAGTCTATCTTTGTTTTTTATTTTAATAATATTCTGTTAACGTTAATGTGTAATTTACTCCAATAAGCATTCCATCATAAAGTCAAGCAGGTGTTTGATATACCTTTAAATTGTCTTCTCAATTTTGTAATTTAGTTACCACCCTGCTACTTTAAATTTTGCTCGTAAATATATGGGATTTGTCTGAATTTTTCAGGAAATTCAGTCACTGTGCTATTTCCACGTTCGCTTTTCAACTGTTCCTGGATTTCTTCCAACGTTTTTCCTTTGGTTTCTGGTATAGCCAACACTATAAATATAAGTGAGAAGAGACAGCACACAGTATATGTGAAAAATGGTACATGAATGCCAAAATAGTCTTTTGTAACTTGCAAGAACTTTGAGGCAATTATTGTACTTACAGAATATGAAAAACTACATAGCATCAAAGCTATCGCTTTCACGTTTGTAGGAAAAAGTTCACCTACTAACACTGTTGGAACTGGTTGCATACCTACACCATATAATATTATATACATAATGAGAGCAAAAACTGGAATCCAAGTGGAGCCAGATAAATCAATATCAGTTTTGTTTAAGATATAAAAATATAAACCTGCCACAGCTAAAGCTATACCACTGCCAGTTATGGAAATGACCAACAAAGGTTTTCTACCGGTTTTGTCCATAAGCAACGAAGAGAAAGCTAAAACAATCATATAAGTTGCAAAATAGATGGAAGATGCGGTAATTGGAGAAATTTCTTCTCCTGCTTCCTTAAAGATCGTTTGGGCGTAAAACGTTATTGCATTTATACCACTGAACTGCTGGGCTACACGTATTCCAAGTCCAATGCACAGAGCTTTTCTATAATTTCTTTCCGTAAAAAGATGGAAACAGTTTCTTTTACTAGCATTCTGAGCTTCAACAGCTTTGATAAGTCTCTCTAACTCTTGATCCACATCTTTAATTCCTTTGAGCATTACTAAATTCGTCCGCGCTTTATCAATCCTTCCTTTGATAATTAGATGATATGGACTCTCAGGCATCCACCAAAAGGTAAGTAGTAGCAGTACAGGGACCGTGGCATATATTAATGAAGCCGTTGTTATATCGAGGTATGAACTAATGACGTTAGACACAAACACTCCCAATACCATTGCAACGGAAATAAACGACCCTGCAAACCCTCTGATGTTGGGGTTCGATATTTCTCCGAAGTACATGGGAAGGGCGCAATGTAGTGAACCCTCAGCTACGCCGCTTAGAAATCGCGCAACAATTAGTACTGACACTGACTTGGCGAATGCTATCATGATCCAGGATATGAATAATGGAAGAGCGATCAGTAGGATGGCGTTTTTACTTCCGATTTTATTTAACAGAACTCCCCCTAAATAGGCACCACAAAAAGTACCAACTGGTGCTGTTACGACAACCCATGAGCTTTGGTCGTTTGTCATTGGAATGGGCGAGTCTTCCTTCAAAAGTTTCGGCAAAGACGGGGAAGGCCATCCAATGTGCATTCCTAATGATATGACGCTTAGTGTGCCTGAAATGTGAAATAGCTAACATTAAATAAATAATATGCATAAGTGTGGCCGAATAAATTACTAAAAAATTATTGCACTTTTATATATGTACATCTTATCGCATTAGAAATACAGTTTGCTACGTTTATACTGCATTGTCAGTTCTACCCCTACAGCAATATATTTAAGTTAAACTGGTACTACCTTAAAATTCAGTTATATTTATCAACTCGTAAATGATGGCTTATAACAGTGGCTGATCTTCTGAATGGATCGGTGAAATTTTAGAATTTCTCTACAGTTTATAAACGGAAATAGTATAGCAACATATTATTTGAAGCTCCAGTATTATCTGTTCGTATTTACAGCAGTCACTCCAATTTTTTTTTAAATTGAGGGCACCCGAAGTAGACAAATTATATCTTATACACAATAGATAATTGGATTGTGATATAAACTTAACACTGAGGTTGCTACGTTTCTCTAAAATTTTTGAAAATGGTGTTAACGCAGTTAGAAATTCAAGACATTCGAGTTATAGCAGATAGCGCCGTGAAAGTATTAGCCAACTGTGAAAGCTTTTTCGAAATATTGGCTGCTAATCTAACACATGTGGTCGAAATAAATCTCCAGCGGTTGAGGCAATAAATAAAAATGATGAGGATATGCAAAAACGAATTTCTACTCTGGAAATTCAAAATGAGCAGTTAATCAAAGAGAATAACACCTTAATTATGGAAGTCGACAATCTGCAATAATATATCCGTCGCAAAATGCTGAAAACACGGACCAAGAAATTTTGAACTTTTTCCACGAAAAACTTGGTGTTAAAATGGATACGACTTCAATTGATCCGTCGCATAGAATTGTTCGAAATATAAACAAAGGACGACATCTTATTGTGAAGTTTGTTAACTATTAAGATGGGGAAACAATAATTAAAAATAAACTAGTGGACCTGTTGCAAAATATTTTGCAAGTTACAAAACTTCTTTGTAACGTGTGGCAGGATCTATTAGGTAGAACTTAGATTTTTAAGTTTTTAAAACTACCCACAAGTGATATTGCTGCATATACTTGACCATGGCTAAATACTGGTCGTGGCAAATACGATATATTCCCACTTTATCCATAGTTTGTTCTTGTGATTTATTAATTGTCATCGCAAACGTAAGGCTCACAGGAAAATTTTTTTTCCGAAGGCAGAGAGGTAGTGCAATATTAGAATATGTTAATCAATACGCGGTAATAATACTCTTCTGCCTGGCTTGTGGCTTACCCATTTAATACCAAATCTAAGCAGTTCTCAAATAAATTGCGTACCATTAATCTTATCTCATCTATTAAACCAGTAGACACATTTAAAATATTCAAGAGAATATCTATTGATCCTATTTTTAGTGTTAAGCAATGTTGATATATTCCACTGAAATTTAACGAATCTAGGAATTTAGAAAATTATAAAATTTTGTCATTATGTGATACAATTGTATTCACACTGAATATTGTTTTTCATATTTAAGCAAGAGAGATATAGTTTTGTTGTTGATTTCATCGCAATATTCGTTTTTTAGAGCTAAAATTGAGAATTTGGATGGTCGCTGGTAGGGTAGGACTTCAAAATAACTCGCCCTAAGAATATGGGCCCTGTGGAAGCATTTTTTTGTGCAGAAGCTTGTTTGCAACTAACTCCGCCAATTGGCGCGGGCTTAAATGTCCAAATATTCGCTTCTACACCAAAGATCCGCCAAACAGCGTGGGGCACACAAAGAATCAAAAGCAGACTAACTCTCCCATCAGATTATAGAAAATCCGTGCAAGATGCTAGCTTCGCTGAAACGAAGGCCGAAGCGCAATGAGTTTGTAAAATCCAAGCACCACCACCAACGTCAAAAATGACGAAAAACTTAATCTGCTAACCTCGAATTGGTATGACATAGACTTACATTGAAAAGTCCATAAGGGCGGCTGTGCAAATTCAAACGTATGAATAATATTTTGGTGGCACTGTAAGTTTATGTCAAATTAGAGGTTATCAGGTTAGGTTTTCCATCAGTTTTGACACAGATTGACGCAAAACCTAACCTGCTAACCTCGAATTTGACATATACTTACAGTGAAAATTGGGGGTGTTCTGCCTCCCTTCGACACCGCTATCAAGGATAATCCTTATAGATGACACTTATACATGCCTCCAGCAACATTCTCTCAAAAAGTAGTCCTTAACTAAACGACCACTAAAAAATGCCACCAGCTCCTAGACTAAAACCTCAGCAAATTGCCTGATAAGTGACCGCCGACTACTTGATTTGATCTTTAAGAATGTATAATGAACTGTATCCAATTACATTAGACGGAAAACCGCAGCATCTGCCGAAAAAATCCAAGTGAGCTGAAATTTTGCATACACCTTTATTTTCACATTACAAATAATGTCTCAAAAGTCCCCATTGATATCGCGCTTGCGTTTTGAGTTATACAAGGTCAAAAGTCACAGAAATAAGTTTTTCGCAAATATCTCGCTTTCTATCGGTCGTAGGACTTTTTTAGTTATTACAAAAAATGAAGGCTAGGAAATTCTCTAGAAATAAGATTATACAGGTTTTTTACGTACAACTAACCATTCAGTAAATAAACACACTGTTAGGTTTTGCAGACGGATTTTACTTCCTTTTACAATAAAGGAAGTATTGGATTCACCCCAAAAATTCTAAATTGAGGTTTCAACAGATCTTCACGTTTTAGAGTCCCCTGAACCCAAAAAACATGTTTTTGCTCATTGGTCTGTGTGTCCGTCCGTCTGTCCGTCAGTCGGTCTGTGAACAGAATATCTCAAAAACGAAAAGAGGTATGGCTTTGAAACTTCATATATAAGTTTTGTGTACTATCTAAATGCGACAGCAAGCTTTTGAAGAAAATCGCATAACCGGAAGTATGATGTTTACTCTTGTGTTTTAAAAACAGCTCTAACTTTTTTTTTTTTTAAACTTGACATTTTTATAACATTTTTAATGTGTATTTATGTGAAATGCGTGATATTTCAGTTGGATACCTCTAAATTGAATCCCTCAAGGTACGTGCTGTCAGAGGTTGTCCACAAGGGGTGTTCTATTCCTATTACTGTGGAACATGGTAGTAAACGATCTCTTGCAGGCACTCAATGATGAAGGGTTTTACACCCAAGGTTGTGCGGATGACATAGTCATTCTCATAAGGGGCAAGTATCCAACCATCATTGCGGATTTCATGCAAAGGCACTAAACGTTACTCAGTGGTATTTGGTGAAAGAATTCAGGTCGGCCAGGAAGTAAAATATCTGGGTATGACCCTACATGCAAAACTGAACTGGAATGCACACTAGGGTGGGGCGAAAAAATAAAAATCAGAATTTTGAATAACACTACAACTCAAAACTTGTTTTCGGATGTGAAGGTAAACCACAATTTTTTTCAGATTTTTTGAACATTATCTTTTGTCTCCAACTTGACCTTGAATTATATACTATGCACCAAAATATTGTCTTATGTTATTGAAATCAGATAATGATTATAGTATGCAGAGTTGTGCAATCTAAGGGATATATTGCGAAACACAAAACATATCTATGAAACGGAAGAACAAGTAGCGCCATTATTAATAACTAGTACTTAAGCTCGAAATATATCGCACCTGACCGCTGACTCTGTCATGCGATTGTGTGATTCGCTAGTTATTTGTTGAAAAAATACATTAGAAATTTTGTGTCTTTACGGTTAAAGTTCGTGTGGCTTAGTAATTACAATACTACGTACGACTCTTTATAATAATATGTATTATGTAGTAATGTAATGTAAAGAAGTTGATTTTGCATTTTCAGGTAAAAATGTCAACCCCAACTAAAAATCAAGTTAATGATATAATTATTAGTGTGCCTAAATACTTCAGTGGTAATGTTTTTCCGACTTACGAAGAACCCACAATTTCAGAAATATCAAACGTCTTAACATTAAAATGTAGAGAAATTTGGGAAAGAAGCCTCAATACCGACACTTTCTAAACCTTGCATTAATTCTCTCATTCAGTAATATCATAGTAATCATATGCGCTTGATGAAGCAACGAAAAAGTTAATTGAATAGTGATACATACAAAGAAAATTTAAGAAAATTCAGACATAATTCTACAATTTAGTTATTTGATATTGCCGCCTGCAAATGCGATTTCACGATCACTATCACTACGTGCAAGTGTGAAAAGATACGAAAAGTACTCATAACTGAACGGGCTTTTCTCACAGACCAACGAACGTTAAGAAAAATGTTCGTTGGGCACGTTGATTCTGGGATATCTAAGAAATTATGTCTTCGAGAGGATAGAAAAGTTAAAAATATTACGGTACGTGGTGCTGACTCAAATTGGGAGAATGCATTAAATAGTGACACTGAATTGCATGAAATAAATGTATCTGAGCCTGCGCCAAAATATCAACGGATTGACGAAGACGATCACGAACATTTTAATCAGCCTTGATTTTCAACATCATCAACAATACAAAACAGCCTCAAATAAGAATGAAATTACCCACATTGGCTAAAACATGTGACAGATTTGAGATTTCGAATAGACGAACCGCTACAGCAATCATCTCTGCCGTTCTACAAGAAGTAGAAATAATTATGAAAGATGACACATCGAGGGTAATTGATAACACTAAAGTCCAAAGGGAGAGAGTAAAATCTCGTGTTGCATTGAACGAAACAATGAGGGCAAAGTAGTCCCTGCTCTATTTTTCGACGGTGGAGACAAGACACTGGTAATGGAACATAATGAAAGTAAGCACCATCTTCGAACTATCGTACAAGAACATATGGCATTGAAGAACCAGGACCACATTATTTAGGACACTAGCGTTCTGCACGCAAATTGGGCGCGAAATAATAATTTGTACAAGAGTGATCCATTTTGTGTGTCGAGTTAATTTTGAGGTTAGAAAATCCACATAAAAAAAGTCACTTATAAAAATTTGAAAATCCTTACATGCGTCGCCCTGAGTCGATTGACACCAAAATCAGCCAATTCGGCCACGTCTCCGGCAAATTCCTCGAAATCAATTGCTCGAAATCAATTGATCGAAAATCAAATTGCTCGAATGTAACTTTTCTCGAAATACAAGTTCCTCGAACCGCAATTTCTCAAAAATGTTTTGCTCGAATTTATGTGATCTTAAATAATGCGTCAATACTAACATTTTCAAAATCCTTTGTAATAGTCAAAGGCAGTATTATGTTCTTGTAACAGGAAAGTGATTATCATTGAAATGTAAATTGTAATTACGGGTTTTCATAATCAGGATAATGGGATTGTTGTTATTACAAATAATGGTAGATAGGTTTTTCTTGGGACACGAAAGTGATTATCATCTGAATGTAATACATACATATACCTATTTTTTATTAATAACGGTTATCATTTGTAATTTGTGTGTTTTTATAGTTGATATTAAATGATTCGAGTTAAGGCTATTTCACAACTTTAGTTTTTTCGAGCAACTGATTTCGAGCAATTCGTTTTCGAGCAATTGCATTCGAGCAATTTACCTAGAACCGGTGCATCTAACCCGTTTATAGGCCCAGAACCTGTATTTTATATATTCAAATAGAGCAGCCGAACAGCGATAGAAAAATGAACCACTAGGCAACATGCTTCTCGCTAGGATACCACACAGGGACAAACACTGGGGAAGGAAATAATTAAAACGCCTTCTCGCAGACTAACAACTGATGTTCTCCATCTGGGACGACCTCAGATTAGACGGCTGGTAGGACTAGTCACAGAACACTGCCACCTGAGAAAACACCTACAAAAAAAAGGTCCAGATCTATTTTAATAGGATCAGGGGAGCACAAAATACCACAGAGTCGAAGTGCAAAACTGGGCTCACTACTAACCCATCCAAATCTCTGCATTAAATCAATCAATCGGAGATAAAATGCAATAAATGGAACACTTAATGCAAAGGGATGCACAGGAAGACATTTTCAATCGTATGGACAATTGCGTTCACAGTAACTGCATCAAAATACGCACAGAGCAAAAGCTCACATAAAACACAAGTAGCTGACCTAAATACATTAAATAATTACATTCTTTTAAGTCAAACTGTTGGAAACGTAATAAATTGTGCAGTGAAAATCAAATTAATTAATAAACTTTTAAGTTAGTACAACTATAGAATGGGCTTTTTAGAAACTCCCAGAACACATTAGTCAAGAATATAAGCTTGATAACAAAATTATATTAGGACGACAATCAGACAAACCATATCCAAACAATAGAAACAGTCGTTGCAAGTTACATGTGTAGAAATGTAATCCTCAGATAAGATAAGCGCTTCTTTCAGCCTTATCGTATGTTACGTGTCATTAGCAGTTTTTGCTCGCACGTATGTGACTAAAGCCGCCTTCCCACGGCGCGAGGCTCGGCGAGCTTTCACCTGCTTTTAGCGAGCCTCGCGCCGTTGGAAGAGGGTAGCTCGTGGCGTGTTGGCGCGGCTCGGGTTACCCGTCGACTGGTTGTAAATTATGCACGAGTCAAAGGAAACGCGCCTCAACCTTTTTGCTCGCCTTGACTCGGTAGTCAGGAATCAGGGACCATAAATTCGATTATAGGGTGTGCACTCGAAGATATAGTTTAAAAAAATGTACACTATCTGGAATGACCTTGCGGATCTAAATGTTGAGGGCTTCATTCTTTTTGCGATTGCAAAAATGCAGAAAATAATATTTTCCGACATTTTTTATTACTAAAAATTTATGAAGTTTATGGGTACATCGCATTTCCAAGCTTAGTTTTGAATATTTCTCAATAATTTTTAAACTAGTGCAAATATTATCCCTTCTGAATTCAGATGACGTCAAATTAAATACAAAGCTATTGTTAACAAATGCTACAGAAATTGTTTAAATTAGGGGTACCGGGAATGCGCGTTGTAAATTTCAGCATCGACGTATTTGAAAAAGTATTGCACATAAAGGTATACTTTCAGCGTATGAAATGTGTACAAAAGAATGGAGACATTTTTAGTGAAAGAATTATCTCTATTGTTTTATTGTTGTAAAAAATACGATTTATTTTCCGCTGCATGTTTTGCGTCTCACGCGCGACACGCTTTGCCGATCACTGATTCTCACCGCGATACGAATATACTGTGCTTGGAAATCATTTGTATGTATTATATCTACTCATAATTATATTACGCTGATTGGTTATACGTGAATAATCATCTGTAATCACTACAAATCAGAAATTTAAAGATTAATATAAATATAAAAATAGCATTTAATCACCTCGCGTTCGGGCAAAGGCCCCCCCATTTTTGCCCATCTCGGTCTGTCTTGTGCTGTCTTCATCCATTGTGGTCCTTGCATTTTCTTGATATTATTCTTCCATCTGGTTTAAACCTTAAGGTCTTCCTCTTTTCCTTCTCGCTAATGCTGGAGACCATTCCGTGGTTGATCTTGTCCATCTTTTCGCCATCCATGCAACATAACCGGCCTAGTTGCATTTGAGCTTTTTACACCACTTTAGCATATCCCGGCATCCTGCACGTCTTTTTATTTCTTCGATTTTTTACAAGATCACTTAATTTTAACTTTATAATGCACCTCAGCATTTTATTTTTCGTCACTAAGGGTAAGGTCATGCTTGTGTTTTAGTCGCTGCGACATGATCGCCGCAACTAGGTCGCATACATATAAAATTTTCTTTTCAGGCCATATTATAATACTGCATAAGAAATAATCTGTCGTGACGCTGGCAAAACGCTCTTCACAGCGTTTTCAGCATTGGTCGCTATCGCGGGTCGCAAACGTGGCCACCTACTAATAGCCGATTTTGTGCCCGTTTAATGACCACGTTTGTGCACCACATGTCAAAGCCGGTTTATTGAACACTTATTTTTTAATATTCACTGATAAACTGCCTTGGAAAACATACTTGAGTGACTAGAATTTCTTCCAGGCTTTACTTATCCTGTGCTGGATTTCTTTCTCCTCTGCATTTATAAATGATATAATCCGACCTAGATATGTTGCTTCCGTTGTATATTCAACTTTTTTTACCATTAATTGTTACTGCTGCTTTTGTGCTGTTGTTAATATGTTTGTTTTGAAATAATTGTTTTTTAATCACACTTTTTTGCTTTCTATCCCTAGTTGGTTTTGCATTTTTTCTACCGTATTCCTGCTTGTGGCAAATATCACTACATCGTCTGCCAATCTCAGGTTGTTCATCCATTTGCCGTTTACGTTAATTTTTCTATTTCAGTTTTCTAAATAATTGTTCTAACGCTGCATTAAATAAAATCGGCGATAAAGGATCTTCTTGCCGAACTCCTTTCCGCATTTGAAAAATCGGACCTACTTTTTCCATTATTATAGCCTTTATATTTCGCATAATAATTAATAGTAATTAATAACATAACCAGCAAAACAAATATTTAGTCGATCATATGGGTGCATATATCGCACTCATCAGCATGGGACAAACAAGATTTATTTTTCGCGTAGAATAGGCATCTTCTTCGTTTTGTAACATTTTTTTTTACCAATAAGAATATTTATTTATTTCATATACAATTCTTATATATTTTTGTGTTGTCTAGTATGTATAATGTTCGAACTACTTTGCGTAATAATTTCAAATTTAAATGTGCACATGTGACTGCGAGATCTCTTGTAGCAAATTTTGCAGATATAAAGGAGCAAATAATATGTGGTAAATATGACGTGGTATGCATCACGGAAACATGGCTATCTAATGAAGTACCAAATCACATAGTTGGGATACAAGAATACACTTTTCTGCGGCGTGACCGTGTAACAAGAGGTGGTGGAGTGGATTTTTATATTAAAGGGACTGTACAACACCAGTTAATTCAAACTACCAATGATATAGAAAATTTATGAATAAGCATCGTGATAGGTAAGCAAAAGTTTGCAGTTGGCGTTATTTACAATCCTTCAGGGAAAAAAGATGTTTGTTTAAAATTTATGACTAATTTTGACAATATCTTATCTGCGATTGTAACTTCAGTTGATCATATATTTTGTTTTGGCGACTTCAACATAGATTTACTCAACTTCAGTGACAGTACTACACAAGATTTTCTGAATTTAATTAACGGGTTAGGCCTCACGCAAATTATTATTAATGAACCAACTCGCATTACTGAAACTTCTGCTACTCTTTTAGATTTGATACTCACCTCTTCCCCGCGGCTTGTGTCTAACTCGGGTGTTATAAGTATCCATACAATTGATCATGATCTAATTTATTGTGATTTGAAATTAGAAAGTGTTGCGTCTAAACCTATTTTTCGAACTTACAAAAACTTTAACTTTCAACAATTTTATGAGCACTTACAATCTTTACCATGGCGTAATATATATGATTTGAATAGCATTGATGATAAGGTTGAATTATTAAATTTTCACATAACTTCACTGCTAGATATTCACGCACCTATAACAACATCGAGGATCACAAAGCCGTACGATCCATGGTTAACTGATGATCTGAAAGGTTTGATGGCTGTGAGAGATGCTGTACTTAGAAGATATAAAAAACTAAAGTACCTGAGCATTGGCAATATTATAAAATGCTGAGAAATTTAACTACACTAACAGTAAAGAATGCAAAAAAGACATATTATAGCGTCCAATTAAAAAATTATCAGAATTGTCTCTGGAAAGAATTAAAGCAATTAAATATTAATTCAAAATCTAAAACCGTTCCTACACATTTATCGGATGTCAATAAAATTAATAACAATTTTATCAGTTCTGTCCCAAAAAACAATAGCAATACTATGTTAAAATCGTACTATAGTGACAACCTGGCTGACAGTGTGACGGCTTTGTTATCTTTTGAAGCTGTTAGTGAGACTGAGACTGCAAAAATTATAAATAGCGTAAAAACTAAAGCAACCGGAGTAGATGGTATTAATATTATTGTGATAAAGCTATGTATTCTCTTCCTTCTACTTGTGATTACACACTTAACTAATTTCTGTATATTAAATTCTGTTTTTCCCGATCTGGAAAAAACTTTAGTTATTCATTTACCTAAGGTCTCTGTGCCTCAAGAGTATAACGATTAGCGACCAATCAGTTTACTACCAGCATTTTCTAAAATATTGGAAAGGGTGGTCGAGTATCAGCTACAGAATCATTTAGTTACGAATAAAATCATACCGGAAATGCAATCGGGTTTTAGATCTGGTTACAGTTGCAGCACTGCTCTAATTAAAATAACAGATGATTTTCTTACAGCTAATAATCACGGTTTGCTCACAATATTAATGTTATTAGATTTCTCAAAAGCCTTCGATACTTTGGATCATAATATTTTACTTGCCATTATATATCAAGCTGATTTGTTAGCAGGAAATAGGTCTACTTATTCCTTGGTCAATAAAGGTGTGCCACAGGGCTCCATTTTGGGACCTTTATTGTGTACGATTCATATATCAACCTTCTCATCGGTGTTACATTCATGTAAGTGTAATTTTTATGCAGACGACACCCAAATTTATTTATCTTTTTGTGAATCAGACATACAAACTGCTTGCTCTTTATTAAATGATGACTTGCAACGTATTTCAAATATTTCAAATAATCACGGTTTAATATTAAATCCTAATAAATTCATGGCAATTTTATTTGGTGGTCGAAATATGAGGCAGAGGGCTAAAAATAGTATTGAAATAAGACTTGCAGGTGAAATAATTCCTTTGCAAGAAACAGTTACAAACTTGGGACTACTAATGGATAATAATCAGTTAAGATTTAAAAAACATATTTCCAACTGCCTGCATAGTGCTTATGCAGCTCTCAGGCTTATATTTCGAAATCGCCATTTATTTGATAGGAAAACAAAAACTCTGTTGTGCAACTCACTTGTGTTGTCGAAATTTAATTATTGTGACACTGTTTTCTACTCATGTCTGGATAATAGGGATGCTAATAGAGTTCAAATTTTTCAAAATTCTTGCATGAGATTAATTTTTGGAATACGAAAACACCATCGGGTTGGCCATGAGCTGAGGGAATTGGGTTGGCTAAACATGAAAAATCGCTGCTTGTTACATGCTGCTTGTCTGTACCATTCTATTATTGTAAATCACAGTCCATCATATTTATATAACAAAATAACATTTAGGACCGACGTACACAATCTGAATTTGCGATACAAAGGACTTCTTACACCACCTCTTCACCACTCTGAAATGTTCAAACGATCTTTCTCATACTGTATCGCAAATGTGTTCAATCAGATATCTCAGTCCATTAAATCTTTACCAAAAATTAAATTTAAAAGAGTTCTTCAGAGTTTGCTGCTGGAAAGTCTGGCCTTCAATATGTAGCTTTATATGTGGGTATTCTTATAATTAGTTCTTTCGGTTATATTTTTTCTTAGTTGCATGAAATTTTATATAGAAACTCAAGGTTAGTAGCAGATGTCATAGGGTTAAGTGTAAGAGCATACGGTTCGTTTGGAACCAAACTGAACTTCGCCCTATCAATTTTTGTATAATTAGTGAATTGAAAAATAGTTTAAAAATAAAGACATTATTATTATTATTATTATTATAAGAACGTTCAATAAATGTAATAATTTGAATTTCAGAATTGTTAAGAAATAGCATAGGCCATGAAAATAATTGCATAATGACATCTTTGAATAAATTTATCTTTGTTTATAACATAATAAAATCAGAGCAGGCTTGGCAATTCATGTAACAATGGGTAAACTGTAGACAAAATAATTGGGGTAGCTTCTTCGAAAGCTTTGGTTGTGAAATTGCCAAGCTGTCCCAAAAATCAAGTTATTTTATGAGTTAATAAATACCCAAGTTAATTTAAAGTGTCGTTTAATTGAGTGATTGTGTCCTGGGTTACTTTTGGAAGTTTTGCCTTGCATTGAGCTTCCGGACAGGTAGAGGCGTCAAAGTGAGTGAAAGCTGTGGTGTTTTGGGCATATTCTACGGAAGTCCAGCCAGCTTTATAAGTTCCTATATGAGTTAATAAGAGAGCTACGGGAATGTAGCACAGCGGAGCACGAGATATGACGCCTCAGCTTCATTGGAAGCGGTTGCAGAAGTGTCCGAGAGCATCAGCCGTTCACCAGGTAGGTTCCAGTGCAGATTTCAGTCGTGCTAACTGCAGGCAAACAATATCGAGTAGTCCAGACTATCGTGGAAGTACCAGCGAAGGGCAGGTAGCCTTATTTTCAACGGAGAAGTCATCAAAAAGTCAGATTTGCCTCTTAAAAGTGTTAGTTTTGTGAATGTGTTTCTTTAGCGTCCTTTAGAGCGTCACCTCCGGCTCCTGGCATAGGTAGAAGTGTTTTGTTTATGACGCGAAATACTTACATTGTTATTGCATAGCAACAGCGTTAATTACGTGGACATCGAAAAATTAATTAAAACTGCCAGCTTGTTTACGTATTCTCGAAGCAAGGAAACCATTTTGGTTTTGTATTTGCTCCCATCAATTAGAAAATATAACCCAGGTATCAAATCCCATTAGAAAAATAGCGATATATAGAGTGCTTACAATTAAATGTTTATTTTAAAATAGAACCTTAAATAAATAATTTTGATAGGCAAACGTAGTTAATTAGTAATGATAGCAAAATCAAGTTCATACCCGTTTTTTTAATTAGATGCGACCACCTAACCCTGGTATGAGAGTAAATTAGAATTAGAAATGTAACCATTATTTGTGAACAAAAACAAAACCATTAAAAGGAAGTACTTCATGTTCATCTATTTATTATAAGTTAAGGGAGAAGATATAAAACTAATGTAACCAACAGTTTACAAAAAATATTGATCATTTTTGTGCTAACGCTACCTACTTCAACAATAACACACTTTTTATTGCAAGCTAAATTTTATTGTTTTTTATTTTCATAATAATAGTTGTTGTTTTATTTTCCATATAGGTCTAATCTAAAAAATATTATTTCAACATTTTCAATAGAAAAAACATTAACATGGAGCACTTGCAAATTCTTCTAATAAACAAGGTTTTATAAAAGTAACTCGATGTTTCTCTAATTTTGCCTGAGGCCATAATTCTAGATTCTGAATAACTTGTCTTACTGATGTTTTGTCAGGTTCGAAACAGGAAAGGTACTTTACCCGAACAAAAGATATTTTTAAACTATCGCCAAGGCCTACTTGATATGACGGCTGCACCCTAGAGGCGGGGAGTTTAAAGGGTCGCTTCTAAGGTATTAAGAAATATTTGTGCCAACACTCAGGACTGCATTATTCTTTTTGAGGTAAGATATCTATTATGCCTGAGCTAACTCAAAACAAGTAGCGGAAAACAACGGAGCGATGTACAAAAATAAATCGTATTTTTTACAATAAAGCAATAGAGATAATTCTTTCACTAAAAATGTCTCCATTCTTTTGTACACATTTCATATGCTGAAAGTATACCTTTATGTGCAATAGTTTTTCAAATACGTCGATGCTGAAATTTACAACGCGCATTCCCGGTACGCTTAATTTAAACAATTTCCGTAGCATTTGTTAAAAATTGTTTTGTATTTAATTTTACGTAATCCAGAAAGAATAATATTTCCACTAATTTAAAAATCAGTGAGAAATATTCAAAACTAAACTTGCAAATGCGATGTACGTATAAAATTAATAAATTTTTAATAATAAAAAAATGTCGGAAAATATTTTTTTCTGCTTTTTTGCAATCGCCCAAAGAATGGAGCCCTCAATATTTAGATCCGCAAGGTCATTCCAGATAGTGTACATTTTAGTAGCGTTTTTTGAGGAGCCTAATTCCCGACTACGGCTCGTGCCGGGAATCAGGTGATAGCGTTTCAACGAGTACAAACTTGTGTCCATTTTCAACTACGTACAGAAGCGGCAGACTCGGGTTAACTTGTCCGAGCCTCTATACTATTAACGTGCTCGTGATTCAGCGCGTCGTGGGAATGGTCCAGGCGCCCCAAGCGTGGTTCAGCGTGGCTTGGCGAGCCACGCGCTGCCCGCCGAGCCACACGCCGCGCCGTGAGGAGGCGGCTTAGGAGAATAATAAGAGAAATAATCAGTTGCATTTTCGCTAGCTTAGGACCAACATCGCTTAAGTAATAGTGATTTTGTAATTTTGTGTATATAGGTTAAACAAAAAAACTTTCTTTGCCTAAAACTCGTCACTTGCACACATTAAAAGCTAATAACACAATTTTATTATTTTCGACGGCATGACAATCAATTCCTGAAAGGAATGGAAATAAGACGATTTTCTTAAATTTTTCTCTTAACTGCCATTTTAATTGAATTAATCGTACATTTAAATAAAACACATTGGTACATTTTTTATTAATGGTAGTATTCAATGGTACCTTGGTACCAATATGGTTCCATTTGAAAATAAATGGAATTTCGTCCCAAAAACTGTTTTGAAAACTTTGTTCAGTTACTAATTACATAATGTTTGACGTGATTCCGATCTTTCTAGCATTACAAGGGTCGATTGGAATAAATGTGAAGTCATTACATACATCAATTAAAAAATATAAAATAAATTTTAAAAACTGTTTATGTGTATCATTGGATTTAGCAAATTATGTACAAATCAACAATGAAATACTATATAAGGTATTCTATTTAAAAATTAGAAGTTGATATCACTTTAATCAAAACCCAAAGTGGAAAAAATATTTGTATATCAAAAAGTGAAATGTAATTGGTACATACGACGCGCCAAGCTTAAAACATGTATCTTCAAACATCGAGCAACAAAAGAAAAAAGAATAGTGCACCATGATTGTGTTACACCCTGTATAGTATCTATTTTGCCTATGTTGCACAATAAAAACGGATTTACAGGTTACATATTACAATTTATTAGTAACTAAATATTAGTGATTGTAAATTGTAATGCACAATCCATATTCTTACACTTGTAAAATCTAAACAATTTTTTGTTCTACTGAGTCGAAAAACTATCAATTTCGGCAGTGTTTAGCGGCCTAAAACACCCAATTTTTCGTCTAGTAGCTTTCACTTTTCGACAGTAATAACCATAACAACAAGAACTAACGTTGTGCTTTCATTAGTCGAAGTCAAAATACACATTGCCATTTTTTGGTATGATCATGACCTCGACTTTTCTCGACCTCCTCGATTAAACTGCAATTTTTTAATGAGAAAAAATGCTTCCAAAGCTGCGCTCGCTTGGCCATAAACTGCGGGTCTTCCAAAAATGTTCTTAATTTCATACTTGTAACATAATTCTATAGCTATAATTAATTATTTAGCTATAACTACTAATAGACAATTGAAATACATTAAAAATATGGCTCTGAAATGCACTCATAGATTTACTCAGTAGACCCCGTTGCAATCCGGCCTATACAATTTTACATGGAAAGCGAAACTAATATGTATCAGTGTACTTAACAATTAGTACCCCCAGAAGAAGAAGAAGGCAGTACCATGAGTAAATCAACGAAAATAAAGAGGCACTATCTGAAGCATTTAGTGCAACCTCACTAAAGAAGACAAAGCTGAAAAACGGATGGTAATTAACAATTGTGCCCATAAGGATTGGGCATATGATAGGCACGTTTCATAGCCACACGTGAGAGAATCGATTACTACAGTAAGTTTAAGTTTAATGCATGCCTTTCCATCATAATGGTATTTTTTAAAGAAAAATTTTACAACTTTAGAAAGGGAGATAGAGGGGACAAAAATGCAAACTCAAAAAGCAAATTATCCATACAGCTCCAATGTAATATTATAGAGTGATTTATAGGTAAACGGAAAAACCCAATTTACTAATTATTTTAGATATAAAAATTAGAATTGAAGCTAGAATTGCAAATTTTTCCACAGCAATTGTCAGAAACTAGTTAAAACTATTGTACAATATATTGATATGAACACATTGTACGCCTATATAATTATAATAGCAATTAATAATGGTTCAAGCATATCAAATGTTATCTTCTAGAATGTTCCCGAAGTGTGATAATTTAATTTTATAAATATTATTAAAATAGCACTGGCCTTGCTAATAATTTGTCAAGCGATATTAAAAATAGTGTTAGCCTTGCTTTGAACAAAATGTAATCAGAGTAAGCTTGGAAGTAATGTAAAACAACGTAAGGTCGAAGACCAACAGTTAGGAAAAGGAAGCCAAGCTGTGCAGTGGTGTTAATTTTGGCTTCCCCAATAAATAATTAGTAAAACGTGAATAAATACAGTAATACAGTAATTAGTAGCACCCTGCAGAAGTTTAAAAAGGTGTGTAATTTGTGAATCGAATATTAGGTGTTTGTTTCGAGATTGTGTACGAGCTTCGAGCAGTGTAATTGGAGACCCTGTGAGCTAGAGGTAGGCAGCGACGTTCGTAGAAAACAGTTGAAGCCCCAAGTGTGGGACGATGGCTGAATTGGAGGCGTTTTTTCGCTGCGGTCGAGCTACATGAGTCCTTATTCAAGGCGTTCAGTGGCAGATCAATGGAGAAAGAGGGGCCCAGGCAGCGTGGGGCCTGCTAGGAACTTAAATTAAACCCTACATTTCATTGGAAAAGCAACAGAAAGGCCAGAAAGGTATAATTGTGATTGTGTGTGGATATATATACAGGTACCTGCATAACTTGGCCGTCTATTAATTTGTATTTGTAAAGCAATCTCATTGAATTAGGAAAGGTGTAAAATTTTATCGCTCAGTTAATTTACTGTTTCTAAATTTCTTGTTTATAGGAATATCAGTATTGCATCAGTGTGTTAATTGTGGGAACTTTTCAGCAGTGCTTTAAGGTAATTACTTTCCAATTCCGAAATTGTGTAAGGTTTTGCATTTGAGGCCTTCAATGTAATATTTATTATGTATGATCTGTGATATTTATGCGATTATGTGTTAATGATTGGTCCTTATATATGTACATGTATTATTTTGAAAAACGCAAGAGGTACGCGCAATTTTAAGTTACCTACAATTGAATTCAAGACATTCGATGGGAGTATTAAAAACTGGTTCCCATTCTGGTCGCTGTTTAAAAAAGTTTACGATGACCTGGATATAGATCTGAATGACAAATCAGAATACATAATGCAAGCCAAGCCAAGCTTGTTAACCGTTTCCCTGTGTTGGTCAAAATTATAATATGATAATAGAATACAAATGGTGGTCTATGTGCCTGAACTTTAACATTTAATAATAAATAATGCAGTTTCTAGTAATAAAATATACTTGTCGTTGTTATACGACAAACTTGAAACTTGTTCGTTAGAAACACTGGGTGTTACTTCCGATAAGTATGCGGCAATGCTATTTCCACCCCTAGAGTCGTAGTTACTAGAGGACTTGGTTCGTGTATAGCAACGTTCTCCGCTTGCTCCACCTGATTTACGGGGCATACAAAAAGAAGTTGAAAACGAGCAACGCATTATTATGAAATAATAGTCCAGCTTTTGCTGTAAAGTTTATAAAAATCACCATTTTGATTTATACCTTCCTTGTTAAACCCCTATCAAATAAAAAATACAGTCCTCAGTCTTGTAAATTTTTAACGGTTGCAAAAAAATATTAGATACATAACTAGTGCACCCTTTTTAACCACTTGTACCATAAATAACGATTTGAACATACCTGAGAAAATAGCTAAATACTGATAAATAGGTTGCCCTTTGGTGAATTTTCCGACATCTAAGTAAAGCAGCTTCATTTTTATGTGAAAGGTCAGACGAAATGGCACGTGGTGCTAACAAAAATCTTGGAACTATTCTGATGTATTTTGAAAGCTATTCTATTACATCATTTGGAACGAGTTATTTTCTTATTATAATTAAGTATAGTTTGAGTTGTAATTACTGACAGATCTGGAACACTCAGATAAGCTAATTGATTTTCTCTTGATTTTACGATTTGTAACAGTTTTACATATTTTTTTTTGTCTAGTAAAGAATTAACATTTTGCAACGTCATCTCCAAATTATCATGGTATGGCAATAATAATGAAAAAATTATTTATGAAATGGGAATTATGGAAATTTATGCTGATTTTTGCGTCAGCCTATTTTGTGATATAGTAGTGGACCTTCCCAGAAGCGTTTCAATTAATACCGATATATAAACGAACCATTCATTTACAGTTTTCCTTGACTGACTAATTACACTGACCAACAAACTGATTTTTTGTTTGTTTCCTAGTTAATAGTAGGTGGTCTTGCATATCTGCTTTTAATTTTTCCCATCACGTATAGTTTCATAGAAAAATATGATTTTCTTTGGAAATAAAACGCTATAGTAACTACATGTTTTTAATTTTCAAAAATATACCTAATACCCACTAAAATCTTCTACTCGACAGTTTTATTTTATGTGATGATGCATTAGGGTTTTCTCTAATCGGTGACTAACAGTAATCACCCCACATGTTCGAATTCCGTCTTTCCTGATACCGATTATCCAACGTGAAATGTTCTTCATGGAAACGCTCGTCATGTTGATCACTTAGAGATCCTAAATTTTCGGAGAAAAAAATTCAAATGCAAATGCAAATAATGCATCTTTAGTAACATAGGACATCTCACTTTACGGTAAGCTGTCAACATACCATCAACCAGTTTTTTTCTAATTTCCGACTTTTTGTTGCTCAGTAAGTCGGTTACGACAGATTTGAAACAATTCCACGCTACTCTTTCTTTGCCTTGCAGAACCACATCGAATACTTTACTATTCATGAAATTGGCGAATTTGGGGAGCCACAAATATGCCCTCCTTAATTTTTGCCTTTCTGCTACGGTTCATACTTTTTAGAAAATTCTGTATCAGTCATTCTTTCCATCTTGTTCTGTATTCTGTTATTCCTGATATATTGCATTTCTGTTTATAGATCATAAAAGGAAACGTTTGCGATCGATTTATCTTTTACTTTGTAACAATTAACGAAATTAAAGGCAAAAGAGTGTATTTATTTGTTAGATAAATTAAATAAATGGTTCTAATAAGTAGAGCTGTTCGCATTTCCTATTTTATATTATATATGCAAGACACTTAAGCTTACTTTATACACAACGTTTAAAAAATCTGCAAAAGGCTTTACCCAGAACTTCCCTCGCCCGAATTAGATCAATTTTCATATTAAAAGAAAATGTATCTCACTGGGGTTTGAACCCGCCGCATCTGCATAGCGATCGTAACCGCATCTCCGCAGCGGATGTAACTGCAGCGAAATTGCAACTGCGCCATCAAGCCTTATAAAAATAGGTGCGGCGCGCGAGTTAAGTTGCCAATCGTGGACTTAACGAAAAAAAACTTTATTTATTTTACTACACAAAAGCTTTAATTAATGTAGGAGTTACAAATTTAAACAGAGTAACGTTCTACAGGACACAAATCTATGAACGAACTCGAACAGGCTAATTTGAACTAACTCTAAAAACATACAACAGCAATATTTATAACATTTCTTATCTAAGGATGGAAATTACTGGTTTCAATTGACGTCATTGGGATTTCAGAGAATACAGCACATGACACGTTATCAGGGATGACACATTATATCAATAGCACATGACTCGTTATCAGAGATGACACATTACATTACTCCTCCCCTCATAAGACAATTCAAAGCATTTGAATTTCACGTTTTGATTTCTAAGAACTCAAAAGGTTTAGGAATATCATCGTTAAATACTTTTGATTTTATATATGCCATGAATTTATCTTGTAAGGCTTGGCGTTTACAATAGATATACAATAACAAACTTAATATTACTATGACAATTATGCTTATCATTATAATCGTGGTTACAGAAATATAATGCAAATCTGTTACATTGGCAGGTTCAAGTATTTTCTGTATTTCTCCAAGTTGTGATTGGTCTTTAATTAATTCTTTAATATTGATCGGTGTTAGATCTAAACTAGCTATTTGAGTGTGTTTATCACTATCTATATTTAAAGTATCAATATTAGGTACTTGTAATTTTACAGTTTTTGTGGAAGAAGTTCTAATTTGGAATAATAGGGTATCATGATCAATAATTGCCGTGCAATCTGGTGTAAGATGAATTAAATTTGTTTTTGTTAATATCTTTCTTGAATTAATGTCTAAACACTTAATATCAATAGTTACCTTTTTAGGAGTAGTAATTAACCAAGTAGAATCATCAATCTGAGCTATTTTAACTTTTAATAATTTGAACAAGTAAGGAGAACAAGTTTTATTAGGGGCAAAAGATAAAAGTTGAGTTTCACATAGTTGATTATTAATAAGGGAAAAGTGGTATTTTTCCGTACAAAAATATGAATTGGTAGTTACTAATTTGCAATGGTCAAGTTCAACAGGTATTGAAGTCTCAAGATTGAAGAGTATAGTTTTATAAGTGGGAATAATCATACGATATAAATTGGAATCAATATATATTGGAAATGGTATTAATTGCATGAATTGGTAAATAGTATCTTTGTGCACTAATGGTATTTCGAAGATAAATGTTATTTTGTTATTAATTTGATAAGTTTTAATTAATATTATAGATTCATAAAGATGAAGGGTTTTATGATGCACAGGGTAAGGTAAAGAAAGCATCCTGTCTGAATTTTCAGAAAGGTATATAGAGATTTGATTTAGATTAGATAATAGTTCTGCATTATCAAGTAGAGACATATGCATTTGTTGGTTTTGTGCAAAGGTAAGAGATGTTTCTAATTCGAGCCAGGTATTTATAAACATTTGTAACGAAAATATTGATTCTGCTAGTACACTTTGAATAGAGAGTGAATTTATATTGTTGGTTATAGCACGATTTTGTACAATTAATTTCTGTAAGTTTATATTTAAAAGTTCTTGATTTTTAGTTAAGGTAAATATAGCATTTATGGAATCATTTATTAAATGTGTATGTTGATTTAAAATTTTATTGTGTATATCTCTTGTGGATTGAAGATCCGCAATAGCATTCTCATATTTTTCTCCGTCTTCAGCGTCAAGATTGCCTGTCAAAAATTTGAATATAGTACCGAGTCCATTTATTACTCCGCGTTTTGTTCTGATTATATCTGAAGGAAATATTTGATTAATCATGTTATCGATTCTTACTATGTACTGCTGTATCAACAATAGCATGTCATTATGATTTAATTTTGTTTGTTCTTCGTTTTTAACTGTATAGAAATCACGATCTCTTAATTTAAGAATAGAGTCTAATAAGGAACGTCTAAGGATAGTATAGTTTGTTAATAAGGGTGTGTAATCAAATGTCTTTATAATAGTCCAGTCACTTTCTTTAATTTGCGCTTTTCCTAAGTTTTGAGGGTAGAGGCCAGGGTTGTCTGATAGATCCTTAATTGTTACATCTCCTGTAACTAAGAGGATACTGCAACTGAAGAACCAGATGTAGTACCTGTAACAGGTATTATTTCATCAGTTTGGCGTATTTCATTTGCATGTCTTTTAAATGTGTTTTTAGTAGTTAAATCTTCAACAAGATATGTATTATTGTCTAGGATTTTGATAATTTTGAAGGGTCCTTTAAATTTCATACTTCTTTTATTTCTTCTGTCATTTTTAAGGAAAACTTTTTGATTAACTTTAAAAGATACAAGTTCTTTATTTTTATTGGTTTTTTCATTTCTTTGTACTTTGGCTTGATTTTGTTTAGACTGGATTTCTGAATAAAAATGCGACATTTTATTTTTATGGTCATTAATGTAAGTTTCAAAATATTTGTCATTGCATAATTCAAATGGATTATGACTGTCTGTATGTCCAAATAAAATTTCGGAAGGGGTAAATTTTAAATTAGAATGTATTGAATTATTATAGGCTAATATGCAATAAGACATTCTTTCTTTTTCAGGAGTATGTTCTAATAATCTATAGTGCTCTAAAATTGTCGAGTGTACTCGTTCAATTAGGGAATTTGACTCATGGTGTAAAGGTGTAGTTAGATGTAAATGTATTTTATGTAATTTTAAAAATTCTTTTATTACAACGTTATCGAATTCATTATCAGCGATGATTTTCTGAGGTACGGCATAATGTGAAAAGAACCTTAACAATGCTTTTGTTATGTCTATTTTATTTTGGGATTCTAATAAGTATGCTTGAGTAAATTTACTGAAATTGTCGATTACGGTTAAATATTTAGTTTGATTGATTTGGAAAATATCAATACTTATACAAGAGAAAGGTTTATCATAAGTAGGCGTTAAACTAAAAGGCAATGTATTTGGGTGTCTATGATACTTTTCACGTTTACATGTATCACAGTTATTGATGTATTGCTTAATATCATTATCAATTCCTTTCCAGTAATAAGTACGTTTAAGGTGTTCACTAGTTTCTTTAATTCCTCTGTGATTAGTTTTACCTAAATGATAGTCCGAAATGTATTGTTCACGATGATCAGGATTAGTAACATAATTTACTTGCTTAGTGCATCGATGGAAGTGAGGAGAATTTTCATTACTGTTTTCAGTAATAAATTTGGAAAATTTATCAAAAATATTTTCATCTTGAAATATACAGTAATAATGAGAATTTGGTGTACAATATTCTAATAGTAACTGCACAAACTTTTCATGAAAGTTATTGTTGTTCACAAAAATGCTTATATGTGTGTAGCCATCGAATCTAGTGATTCTAAATGATTTGGGAATTACAGCGTTAATAAATTCTAACTGGTTTTTATGATATTGTAGGGGTAATTCGGATATGTCTATCACGGGGGATGATGAATGCTGGGAATGTACAGTATTTACATCACTGTCAATATTTTGATTATCTATTGGTTCAATTTCTTGTATGGGTGGAGTAACTGAAATATTCTGTGAATTAGTCTGTTTATTTGTTGTAACAGTATCTTTATGTCTACTTGATTTTCTTTGTATGGGTAAGGTTTCAGGTGGTGATACAAAAGTAGGTATGGTAAAGTCAGTCAATTCAGGCGTATATGGTCTTTGTGCCATCATACTTGCATTATCATCAAAACTAGGTTCTGGTGTATCTAAGCGTTCGATTGATAGGGGGTTTATATTAATTCGACTTAAGGCATCAGCTACCTTATTGGTTTTTCCTGGTAGGTATTTAATGGTAAAATTAAATTCTTCTAATTTTATACTCCAACGGGTTAATTTAGAATTAGGCTCTTTGATGTTGCGAAGCCATATTAAAGGTCTATGATCTGTAAATATTGTAAAATGTACGCCATATAGATACGGTCGAAAGTGTTTGCAGGCCCAAACAATGGCTAATAATTCTCTTTCTATAGTGGGGTAGTTAATTTCGGCTTGGTTAAGGGTTCTTGATGCATAGCTGATAGGTCTGTTATTTTGTGATAATACTGCTCCAATAGCAAATTTGCTAGCATCAGTAGTTAATTCAAATGGTTTTGTAAAGTCAGGATAAGCTAATATAGGGTCATTAGTTAACAAAATTTTTAATTTCTCAAATTGTTCTATGAAATTTTGATCGTGTATAATTTTTGAATCTTTCTTTAAACATAAAGTCAGGAATTTTGTTATTTTAGCATAATCTTTTATAAATTTACGATAATAGCCTAAAAGTCCTAGGAACGATTTTATATCAGTTCTAGTTTTTGGTAAGGGAAATTTCATAATAGCACTGATTTTATCTGGGTTTGGTTTTACACCATCTTTGGTAAGTATGTGTCCTAAATAGGCAATGGATTTTTTTAAGAATTCAGATTTGTCTAGTTGTATTTTTAGGTTAGCATTGCGACATTTTTCAAAAACACGTCGTAATTTACTCATGTGTTCTTGTAGGGAAACTGAATAAATAATTATGTCATCAAGGTAAACCATACACTGTGTAGGCGTTAGGCCAATCAATGCCTGATTTATAAGACGTTGAAAGCTGCTTGGACTGTTTTTCATCCCGAAAGCTAAGCGTTTAAACTGGAAGTGACCTTCTTCGGTAGAAAAGGCTGTCTTTTCTCTATCAGCTTTGTTTACTTTAATTTGATGAAAACCTGAGGCCAAATCAAGGGTAGTAAAATATTCAGATTTACCTAAATTGTCAAGCACTTGTTCAATGAGAGGTAATGGGTATTTATCTTCAATAGTATTTTCGTTCAGTTTTCTATAATCAATAACAATTCTCCATTTTTGTTTGCCTGAATTGTCTAATTTTTTTGGAACGATCCATATAGGTGCATTATATGGTGACTCGGAATGTTCAATGATTCCGTCAGCAAGCATTTTATTTATTTGATTTTTTACCTCCTCGCGATGAACATGAGGGTAGCGATAATTTTTTGTAAATATTGGGATGTCATTCTTTGTACGTATAAAATGTCTTGTCAAGTTTGTGTAAGTCAAGGGTAATTCTGGGTGATGGAAAATATCTTTGAATTCGTAACATAAAGTTTTTAATGCATGAGCTTCTTCAGTATTTAGATGAGTGGTATTAATGTTTTTTAAATTTTCATTTTGAAGTTGATTACGAGATTTCAAATTAAAATTTTGATTTTCAGTATTGATGTTATTTATTTCTATTAAATTTGAGTGTTTATATTCATCTAATAACAGTGGGTTATAAATGTGAAATTCTTTTGTCTGATTAGATGTGTTGATGGCTGTTGTGTAAAAATAATTATTGTGGACTTTAACTATAGCTCTAGGTGTTCTACAGTCTTTGTCAAATATTATTTTGTCACACAAATATGTACCATTATTATTTACAGTTGGTAAAATAATTTGTTTTTCTGACCTAGGGGGTATGTATATTCGTTTGATGGGTTGCGCTTGTTGATTTATTTTAGAAAAATTACATTCGTTTCTCTTTTGCGCTTCTTGTTTAAGTTTAGATTGGTTATAATAAAACGGTATAATGTTTTTCTCGGTTTGAATATGCATCCATTTAAAATCAATGTTTGCATTTATATTGGCTAATAAATCAGATCCTATTAATCCAACATAATCGGGACTGAAATTAAACATATAGCACATATGACTTCCGGGTTCTAAAAATAATGAGTTTATTGGAATATGGGCTACTTGATTATGTGTAGTAGTACCATGGGGTGTGGTTATTTGAAAATGATAATTATAAATTGAATTTGGAAAATGTTTTTCTACAAATAAGGGTGATATTAATGTTTTACTACTGCCGGTATCAATCAGTATTTTATTTTGTGTACCTGGTATTAAAATGTAAGGTAAATTAGATTTAATTGTGTGCAAAGTAAATGTTTCAATTTTATCCGAGGCTCTATTTAAAAATTTACGTTATCACTGTTATTTTCGTGGTCAATGTCAATGTATTCTGGTGAATAATCAGCATACAAATTCTGAGAGTCATCAATTGCATTATCTTCAGGAAGTGGGTTATCACATTCTGAATAATTTGTGTCAATGTCCTCGTGATGTAATTCTTCGGGATTATAATTATTTGGTTGAGTTACTTGTAAATGATTAGAACGATAATTTGGTCTTTTATTTGAATTTAAATTTTGAATGTTACTATTTAACGGTCTTTTTGGAATGGCTGCATGTATAGTAGATGTTTGCATCGGTTCAACTGGATTATTTGGCACAAAATTTCGTTTCGGAGCGAAAACATTTCTTTCAAAAGGTTGATCTTGTGCAGGGGGTTGATAAAAGTTACGTTGATAAAAGTTACGTTGTAAAGTGGGATTTTGGGGACTTCTAAATATATTAGAAAACTTTTGAATTGGTTGTCGTTGAACATTTTGATTAGGTATAAAGTTATTGTGTTTAATCCATGGATGATTTTGGGTATTCTGATGATTCATTATTGGTTTATTAGTACTTTCAGGTGGTGAAGAATTACGATATGCATTTTGAGAATAACGGATATCTAATTCATCTCTAACAATTGCAATAGCATTTTCTAAACTGTTGGGATTTCTAGCTCGTAACAACGTACCAAATGGTTCATTTAAACCGCTCAAAAAGGCTCTAAGGGCTAAATTTTTTGAATTTAATAATTTATAATCCTTTACAGCTCTAACTTCAGGACCAAGAGAAATTTTTGAATTAAAAATTGCTAGATGTGTTCTAATTTTATTATAAAAGTCAATAGGGGATTCTTTTTGATGCTGTTTCATTTTAGCTAGATCTATGGTTAAATTTAATTCTGATCGCTGATCTCCAAAGTTATTAATTAGTGTCTGTTTTAGTTCATTCCAGTTATTAAATTCATAACCGGTAACAACTTCTAATGCTTTATCTCTTAATTTATTTCTAATTGATGAAAGTAAAAATTTATTAATGTAAGCTTCTGGCTGGGCTGGTACTAAAAATTGTGATAAAATAAGCTCAGCAGACCTAATAAATTCTGATAAATTTAGAGGATTACCATCATAGGTTGGTATTTCAGAAATCATTCGTACAGAAAAACCTGGTGGGAATAAATCTGCCATGTTTTGATTTGCTGGTGGTTGATTTAATAATAAACGTGGTGGTCTGAGCATAAAACTTCACTATTATTTTTAACGATTGGTTTTTTATGTTAGTAAACAATATTATTCTAGGGGAAATTTAATACTAGGGGTGTATAGAAACCTACGCACAAAACGCAAGCACAAACACAGATTAAGCACACAAACTATGTGCGGTGATTGGTCAAGCTTACTACGTTTTGCCTGAACTTATAAATAAATATTTAAAACTATGTTATTGGGTTTATAATTTGTTTAAAAAAACACACACTTTAATACGTGAAAGGTTGCTTACTTCATATTTGTAGTTGATGAACGTGTAGACTTCCTCTGGATTGGTCGTACAGTTGATTCGTAGTTGATTAAAGATGTAGACTTCCTCTGGATTGGTCGTACAGGTGATCTCGATGATCAGGAACTCCTCGATGGAGCAGGTGTCTCCAATAGACTGATGTCTTCGATAGACTGGACCAGTAGTTGGCGGTGCTTCTTCTTGGCGATGTTTGTCCTCAAAGTTGCGTTGCTTCGTACCGGTGTTAAGTTTGTTTTAGGAATACTTGGTTAAGTATTAAAATACACAAAAGAGCGAAAAATGGAAAAAAATAATTTTTTTTTTTTTCAAAAATTCGTAGTGCCCTTTTGCCAAGTATCCTACCGACTGCGCCAGTTAAGTTGCCAATCGTGGACTTAACGAAAAAAAACTTTATTTATTTTACTACACAAAAGCTTTAATTAATGTAGGAGTTACAAATTTAAACAGAGTAACGTTCTACAGGACACAAATCTATGAACGAACTCGAACAGGCTAATTTGAACTAACTCTAAAAACATACAACAGCAATATTTATAACATTTCTTATCTAAGGATGGAAATTACTGGTTTCAATTGACGTCATTGGGATTTCAGAGAATACAGCACATGACACGTTATCAGGGATGACACATTATATCAATAGCACATGACTCGTTATCAGAGATGACACATTACATTACTCGCGTCTCTCTTGAACAAAACGGGTTTATTGTTGAAACGTTTTTACGACATTATCCTGTATCGGTTGAGTCTTATTTTCGGCAAATGTAAAGCCTGAACTATGTGAAAGTTATTACTTCCTTCTATTTCAAAATTAGTCCAAAAATAAACTAAATTGTATTTTTTTACGGTACTCACCCTGTATATATTTGTATGAAATTGTACTGGTTTCATGCGAGGTAGATGTATAATATGTACGCAAAATATCGTCTTCCTCCGACAAATAGTTTTTGAGCTCTACTGTCGACAGACAGACAGACCGACAGACAGACGGAATTAAGAAAACCTCTTTTTCGTCATCTATGGACCTTGAAACGTGAAGATCTGAAGAAATCTCTGAAGATGATTTTTTCGTGATTGCAATACTTTCTTCGTCTTTCAGACGAGGAAAGTAATAAGAAAAAACTGTTATTGGTCTAAGGTTCTGCCACGTATGCTGAAGATGATCCTCAGTTTACCAAAAACCAATTCTACCAAAACGCTGCACGACAAAAATAGCAGACCTTCACCCACAGCTTGGCAATAACTCTCATTAATGAGATAACCAGCAAAGGCTTTCTTCCAAGTTTGTCAACTGTGTGCGAGGCCCCGTGGAGAAAATGACTTCCATGGTGAAGTATATTGTGGCTAAGATTACGGGCGAAATGGTATCGGAATATTCGGTAAATAACCATTTGCGAGTAGAACAAACGTGGCTTTCTTTCCAGTTTTAGGAAGATAGCTTTTCTGTGATGTTTATCAGCAACAATGTCCAGAAACCTTCCAGCTTTAGCGTTCTGGATTCTTACTGCTTTCCTTATACTGCCCAGTTCCACGTCCACACACTTTGACTCCCTTAGAATTTGCAGGCAGTATTTCGCCTTCTCCACTGTTCTCTTAATAAGCAAATAGTAGAGACTTTCTGACATCCATATGAAGGTCACGATGGGTAGCGTGCGGTTGTGGTTATGCTTAAATACGATCCGACTGTGTTCATCAGCTATCATTGGCCATATCGACCTATCGGAGAATCGAGGTCATGAATTTTATTAATTATATGTTTAGGGGGTAAGTACTAAGTATATGGGCGCCACTTGCCGCACAGCACCAACACAACGAAACTTAATTAAAATTACTCCACAATTTGGTGTAATTTAGTAGACGTACGCAATCTTCTATGCTGACAGTGGCATTAAATACATTTGATATTTGTTGCAGAAGGAGTACTTTATGCAAACTATGCACTATTTTTGCACACTGTAGTGTTAGTATCTCAAGGCGTAAGTGTCATAAAGTAAATAATGCTGCAACAAAATGAAAAATCAGAAAAAGTAGGTGTTGTAACATTAGTGCCGGTAGCAAATTTATTTAAAGCATCAATATTATGCTAGAAATTTGTAAGGTGCTTATTCCTTTACAACCTGCGTTTACATCACCCTAGCGCTTGAAGAGAAGATAAGAAGACGTCCACCAGCGGTGCGCAAAGTCTCGTATAAGCTAGCACAGCGCCGCTCCCACTCAATTGTACCTGAAGCGACTGCGCCTATAACGAGGACCAACAAGTATAAAAGCACGATTTTTAGCCAAAATTAGAACTATAATGAGCTTCATTCTATTTCAATTATTGGCAACTTTTTATTTGTACATGCTGTTTGCAGGTTACGAATAATGTCGATGCAACGTCAGTGTCACTGTCTTTTCTCTGCTTCTATTTTCTGTCGTTAGTAGAAATATTCGAAATTTCGCCAAAATATGGTAAGCAATTAAACAAAATGTTACATTTTTTTTTAAATTTTATTATCAATGCCAATACGAAGCAATCAAATTAAGACAATTTTTATTCTAGGTATTAGTCATATTTATAATAGTGAGAATATAATTCCTTAAATGTCCAGACAATTAGTGTGTCTTAAATTTAAGACATTGACCAATAGGACCCTCCCCCATACTGACAATATAGCGACTCGCGATTTTCGATTTGGTACAAGCTAACTTAGTTTTGTTTTACGGGTCAAACGAACTATTTTAGAAATGCCAGCTGGTTTCTGAGGTTAGATATTGCGTTTTAAGCATAAAAATCTACAAAAAGTGTATTTAGGACAAACATTGATACTCAAGTAATGAAATAGTATTACACTCCCTCTTCCATTATTATATTCTCTTCCTAAATATAATTCCTAGTATGTCTAATAATCTATATTTTTTTAAGAATACCATTTCGTTATAATCCTAGTGCATGAAAATACAACTCGTCCTGCGGGCTCGTTGCATTTTCAGCTTTGGGATTATAACTCATAATATTCATCAACAAATCATCGATAATGGGCATACTACTTATGATATTGCCCCTGAAAATTTTGCGAAGTAAGTAGAAAAAAATGGTTTCAAGAAAATATAATATTTATTATGCAACAGACATTAAATTAAGGGTAGTCAATATTTACAATAATAAAATTTACCTGCAACTAATCTTTTTTAAGTACGGAACTGTTATAAATATTTACAGAAACTGGCGAATGTTCTGCAGCAGATACTGGAATCTTTTTCTTATCCTGATTTTGTTGAGCATTAATGTGTAGTTCATTATCGTTATTGATATTAATAGTGCCCTGAAACAGGGTAGTATCATGCTGTCCAAATCCACTTAGAGTCTCTACTCTACTAAGATTAGCTGATGTCGATATGTCTATATTTTGCTTTTTTGAGGCTTCTACATAGCCTTCCGCTACAGTGGAGCTTTTCTACCCACCATGGCGGTGAGAGTTTAGCAGCTACCATTATTTACAATATGTGATGCCGATGACCGATGAAAACAATGCCCAGAAAACCAATTCCGGATTAGGAAGTTTTTAATATGTTGCAATTATCCTTGGCATCCCACCTATTTTATTTATTCCATTTGTTTGTACTGTACAACGTCCGTTTAACCTAGCATACTTTTCAACCAAATTTATCCAACAATCACTTCTTATTGCAAATAATCTCGGTTGATTGTTTTGGTTTCAGGTACTATTACAAATATTGAATCAATCTTGTATTCGATGTCATCTATTAGCATATTTGCAAGTTCATCCCGCCTGCATGGCAGAATAATCCATTATCAATGCAATTGAAAAAAAATGATAATGTAGGATAAAATTTGTGATTAAAAATATATAAATTTAAGATACTTTTATAGCAAGATAATCAGCATTTGGTGCTTGATTGATAAATCTTTGTATTTCGTCAAGTTCGAGAATCTTGGACTTTTTGGCTACACATCTTTTTGAAATCTTTTTCAAAGATGATTGCAGCTTTATAAACTTGGAAATATCAATATTTTATCTAATATTTAGTACTGATTTCAACATGGAATATGTTTTCCAAAAAGTTGAGCTTCTATAGCTCTTGGATAAGATTTCAAAGAACGTAATTACGACATTTTCTGTTAGAACGCTCACCTTCTTGGAGCACCAACTAGTAAACTTTTCATATTCATTTCTGTATGCCTCTTTTGATTTCGTTATTAATATCTCAAGAATTGCAGCTTCCGATATTTCCCTTAGCTCAGGTGGAGTCAAAGGGGCCTCCAATTCTAATTCAGGCATTGTTCCTATAAAAATCGCTTTAACCTAGTATTCTTTTATTATGTATTGCATTTATGTTAGTGGGATAAAATTATAAATAAATTATTAAATAAATATTTGTATCTACTTCAGCGGGATAAGTAACTCATTACGTCACTCATTTGACGTTTATTACACCACTCAATTATGTAATGACTTCATTACCCAACTGAGTGGTGTAATGGCTTCATTACCTAACTGACATAGTGTCAAATGAATGTGTCATGTAATGACATTTGCCTACTAAAATATATTTGAAAATGGCAGATCTGAAATGTTTCTTAATGCACTTTTCTCAATTTTGGGCAGTTGTAGATAAAACTTTGTACAATACATGTGTGATAATGCATCATTAATCTACTTGTGTGCTTACAAACGTATATTAATGATGCTCTTATCCCACTTGTATAGTAAATAACTATTGTACTTTTCAATTAAATACTATTCAAAATTGAACTTACCTTAATTGTTGTCTAAAACACTCAAATATGAAAATATTGCTTATGCGGACCATGACAACCGCACACAAGTCACTTCACTATTAGATAATACTATTATTATAACTGACGAGATCTAAATATGTGAAATAAATCTAGTACTTTTATTTTGTTTGGTTGGCTTTTACAAAATTTTGTGATGATCAAGCAGCAGCGGGATGTTAAACTGTCAGTTTTTGTCAGTGTCGTTATTATAGGGCCTTAAAAACTAAAATCACAATCAAAAGTATTAATTTCAAATGTAAAGTGTTTCTAAGTTTACAAATTTAGCAATGTCGATGTTTTTATATTAGTTAACTGAACATAGAATACGGACTAATGATCAGGGTTTGTTGACTTTTGCTTTGTTAGTGAAATAAACCAGTAGAGTAAGACCTTGAATATCAGTCGATGGACTTACAAAATTATAGTCTACCTAAAATGAACTGACCGAATTCTAATCTGGCTAACAGGTTGATCGTACTTAATGAATACAATGCTAACTAAATTTCAACAAAGCTTCTACGACTCGACGTCATAAATCGAATTAAGCGAAAAATGTTTTGTATTCGAATCCATTCAGTTTATTTTAGGTAGACCATACACATTTTATTACAGGTTAAGTAGATTTTTTACGTATAACCCACAGACTAAAACTACTGGCACTCCTTATGTTGTACAGTTTAAAAATAATTACCATTTCATTTTGTCCCTCCCTTGTGATACTCCTACTAAATAAAGAATCGACGTATAATCTTAACTAAGTATCATTTTGATATTGGGCCAAAATAGGCACTCATTTAACCAGTTGCACCATTAAACAACGATTTGAACATACATAAAAAAATAGCTAAATACTGAAAAAAAATTTTACTGGTGAATTTTTCGACATCTAAGTGAAGCAGTTGCATTTTTAAGTGAAAGGTCACTCTCAACGGCACCTGATGCTAACAAACATTTTGGGAGTATTTTGATATACAATTTTGGAAGCTATTCCATTACATACCTTGAAACCAGTTATTCTCCTAGTATAATCAGTTCAAGATTAAATGAATAGGTATGTGGACACTCAGAGCACTTAATTGTTCTTTTTCAGTTTTACGTAATTTGTTATCCAGTAGAGTGAACGTTTTGCAACATCCTTTGTAAATGACATCATTGCATAGCAAGAATAATGCGAGCATGTTATATTATGAATAGACAATGGTCTCCTGTGTAAAACTGCAAGCTTGCAACCTTGAACAATAATAGCTTCTTTATAATGAATTGCAAGTCTGCAACCTTGAACGCACGTGGCTTCCTGTCTCACGCTCCCTTTTAGAGATAACGCTTATCTTAGCTGATTAGGCATAGTATATATACTAGTAGCTTGCACCTCTAAGTTAAGCTCCAGTCAGTCGATAAGTTCCATTGTGTTCGTATCATAGCTAGATGTAAGAAATTGTCCGGCGGCTAGCTGTGTGCTTCCAATGTTATATTTCATTGTAAAATAAAAATAAACGTTTTTTAAAAAGTCGTTTCGGCGGCCTTTTAATAAAACTGGCGCAGTCGTTCGGATTTGTGGAGGAAAACCTGGAAAACTACAAACATCGAGTCGACCAGCAACTTTCCTTGAGGTTCAGCTCTTTGCCACAAATCGAAACCTACCACCCAGCGGATCTCCGGACATCTCCAACAGGGACAAACATCGCCCGATCGTGAGAAGCGCCCGTCGACCCAGCTCCTGCTCCTCCGTGGTTATTGGAACCATCTGGTCATTGGGACCATCTTGATCATTGGGATCAGTCTCTGGTATTGGCAACGTCAACAACGACGACCCCAGGACAACTTTTGGATAACGCTCTAGCGCAAAGCTGGACTATCCAAGTCGGACTTCAGGACCTCTGTGCAGGCCAGCCGACATCAATAGGATCGACGCATCCTTTTTTTGAAGACAACAGGACGTAGCTTGATCGCACGCCGTTCGTCAATTTTAACGCACAATGTAAGTGCATATTTTTATAATAATTTTCAAGCTTTAGAGAAAAAGCAAAGGTATATTTTAAAAAAAATAATAATTTTCAAGCTTTAGAGAAAAAGCAAAGGTATATTTTAAAGGCAACAAAGTAACGACTATTAAAGCGTTCGCCTAAGTAATAATTTTTAAGTTTTAAAGAAAAAGCAAAATAATTAATTTTAAAGGCAACAAAGTAACGTAATATAATTTTCAAAAGTGACAATTATTAAAGCGTTCGCCTAAAACAACAAAGTTAACTAATATAAAGTTTTAAAAATTATACTAACATAGTTCTAATATTTATTTATAATATTAGGCAGAACGTAGTAAGCCAGACCAATTGCTGCACATACTAGGTGTGCTTAATTTGCATTTGTGCTTGCGTTCTTGCGCGTAGGTACCCCTGTTAAACATCCCCTAGTCATTAAACTGTTTACTAACATAAATAAAAATTAAAAATAAGTGAAACAAATAAAGCAAAATTAATTTTTGTCTATAAAATTTTTATGTTTAGATCACTATTATCTTGAATCATTAGTTAAAACACCTGTAATTATATTTTGAAACAATTGTAAAAATTTTATGTCACGAGATAGATCACGCTCACCAAGGAATTCTATCCCTAGAATTTTATTTTTAAATAATTGTAACAACATTAGCAACCCAAATATGGTTGATCAAAACGCATCATTGTTTCCCCCACATTTTAATGTAGCTTTACTAAATGAAATTCCCACATATGATGGTAATCAAGCCACTCTTTCGGAATTTATCAGATCCGCAGAAATCATTGCAACTAAATTTTGTACAGAAAATTTAAACGATTATATCAACCAAGTAATTTTAAATTCGATAAGGAATAAATTAAAAGGTCAAGCGTTAGAAGTAATCACAGGTTACGAGTATGATACTTGGAAAGACTTAAAAAATGTCTTAATTGAAAATTTTGGCGACCAAAGGTCAGAATTGAATCTTTTAATTGATTTAACCAAATTAAAACAGAATAAAGACTCTCCCATAGAATTTTTCAATAAAGTAAGAACCCATTTAGCTATTTATAATTCAAAAGTTTCTCTGAGTCAAGAATCAAAAGACATTATCACTTATAAATTAAAGGCTAACAAAGATTTAGCACTTCGCACTTTTACAAGTGGACTAAATGAAAATTTAGGAAGCTTCGTAAGAAGTAGAAACCCAACTTCACTAGAACAAGCCTTAAGCATAGTAAAAGAAGAAATTGATATCAGATATTCTCAAAATCAAAATAATTTTCAAAGTCAAAAATTAAATAAATCAAATTTAACTTCCAATATTCAAACACAAAATTCATATAAACCTAAATTTAATAACCCAAATTTTATGCAAAGACCATTCCAAGAAAATCGAAATAATTTTAATCAAAATCCCAACTATTTTAAAAGTCCAACAAATTTTAATAATCCTAATAATTCTAGAATAACTCAAAATTCAAGCTTTAATGCATTTGCACCAAAACCAAATTTTTCACCAACAAATAAACCAGAACCTATGGACTTTAGCACTATAAAAAGACCAGCTACTCAACAAACAAATTTCCCTAATAAATATCGAGCAAACTCTCAAAACGTTAATAGAAATTTTAATCATTTAAATTATCATCAAGAAAAACCTCCTGATAAATATGAAAACTTAAACGAAAATTTATTTGAAAATGGAGAATTTTCAACTCCAGAAAACTTTAACGAAAACTTTCAGGAATATTCTGACCCTGATAATTCACAAGACTTAGATCACACCCCAGATTATTTCGAATATCCAGATCCAAACGATACAGTAAATTTTCATTAAGAGCCTCGGAAAAGCATATTTTAACTTTTAATATAAATTCAAAATCAGATCTTCCTTATATTATAATTCCCGCCACTGGCGATAAACTTTTAATTGATACAGGTAGCTCACAAACAATAATTTCTCCAGAATTTGTACAACAACATTTTCCAAATTATATTTATGAAACAGAATTCGAGATAATTACATCTCATGGAATTTCTCAACATAACTTAATTGCAGATTTACCAATCCCCAGTCTTTTTTATGAAAACGGAACACATACATGTTATTTATATAATTTTAACCCAGACTATATAGGACTTATTGGATCCGACTTACTCTCAAAATTATCCGCACGAATAGATTATAAATGGATGCACATTCAGACAGAAAGAGCTACGATACCATTTTATTACAACCCGTAAAAATTAAACAAAAAAAGTGAAACTAATGTAATTTTTCAAAACCTAAAAATTAAGATTTTTATTTTTCTCAACAAAACCTACAGTTAACCCTGTGTACAGAACTTTTCGTAAAATTTATCAGCATAAAAAAAAATGTAACTAAAATAACTCCAAAATTAAAATTTAATGAAAAAGGCATGACTAAGCCTTCAGCAATTGAAATCATACAATAATCAATTTAAAACAAGCGTAATTAATACTTTAAATGAAATACAAGAAATTAATATTTATAATCCTTAATCTTATAAAAATAAAAATTATGAGCTCAACAAAAATCAGTCTATCAGACTTAACAACTTTAATATAAAAACTTCAAACATTTCAATTAAACAAAAAAGTATTTATTAAAACAAATCTCAGATGTAAAGATTAAATTTAAAATTAAAACCCATTCAGAAAGATCAAACATTTTAATTAAACGAAGAAGTATTATTTAAAATAAATTTCAGAAGTAAAGATAAAATTTAAAATTAAAACCAATTCGGAAAAATCAAACATTCCAATTAAATGAAAAAATATTTGTTAGAACTAATTTCAGAAGTAAAATTGAAATTCAAAATTAAATCTAATTTTTTAAAAAATATGGAAATATAAAACACCCTGACTAAAAGGAACTATGCTCTCTCTTTTTCAGGATTACTACACTCTTCATCGCCTGTACCCTGCTGACTCAATCACTAGTTATACAGAGCGATATTATTATTAAAAATTTAAAAGATAATCCTGGATTATATCCTCTAAACTTAGGAAACGTAGTGCTTAAACAAAGCGAATGGACGCTTATTAGAAATGTAGACTATACCCCTATATTTGTTAATTATGACACACTTAGAACTAATTTAATGAAAATAATACCGTTACTTGAAAATAAAAGTTACGTTATTGAATATACAAAATTTAAAAGGATTGATGATGTTATTATCAATCATAACAATTTACTCATAATATTAAAACAATATCTTGAAAAAACAGATAAACTCTTAAGTCAATTATTTCCTGATGTTAAACACAAAATTAATAAAAGAGGACTTTTCGATGGACTTGGATCCGCTTTCAAATTTTTAACTGGAAACCTCGACGCCAACGATGGAGTCAGATATGAATCTATGATTACTAAATTGCAAGAAAGCAATAAAATTCAAAATGACGTTATATTAGAACAAACTAAAATTTTAAATGATACCATCTCAGTAATCAATGATATAGCAAAGAGTCAAGAATTATTAGACAGAAATATAAATAAAATAATTTTACAAAATGAGGAATTAGGCAAAAATCTCGCTACATACTCCTTAAAAACAGTCTTGCTAGAAGCAATTCAATTTTTGCAACTACTTATTAACACTTGTTTGGAACTAGAAAATGCATTAACTTTTGCCCAAAATCAACAGATGCATATGTCATTAATTGATAATGACGATTTAATTGAAAATCTAAATGAAATTTCGACGTATCTCAATAGCATATCAGAAAAAGCTTTAACTATTCCATATCCTGCAGAGTTACAGTATTTACATTTATACGAGTCAATTATCATTACAAAAGTTTATCAAGTTAAAAACAGAATTACATTTATATTCGAAATACCTCTTACTTCCAAAACTAACGATTATCAAATGATACAATTAATACCATTTCCGATTTTTATCCAAAATTATCAATTTCGTATGATTATACCTACTTATAGTACTTTATTATTTAACGTTAAAAACAGCATTCCCATTGAAATAAGTCATTGTAAACTTATAACTTTAGACACCTACTTTTGTAATCAAAATAACTACTTTGAAATCCCCAACGACAAATTGTGAGAAACACAACTTCTGTCATTTAATAAAAATAAAACATGTATCCCTTATTTATTCAATTTAACAGAAATCAAAATATCACAAATAAATCCTGCGACATGGTTAATATCTTCCCCATCTGAAGCAATATTGGACGTCAAATGTAAAAATCAGAATTTTAGAAAAGGAATATCTGGCACTAACCTCTTACACCTCAGTTCAGACTGTCTTGTTTCAATAAATCAAAAACACATGTTATTCACCGCAAAAAGAACCTCAAATGAAATTGTTAATCTAAAAATTTCAAACATTGACCGCTTAATAATTCCTGAATCAAACCACATAAATGTTTCAAAGATTGACTTGATACCTCTTGACACCCAGAAATTGGTTGAGGACCGAATTAAACTTAATAAATATGAAAATTTGTTAAAACCTGTTAATTATATTAAATCTGATAATTTAAGTGTGTCTGCAATTATATTTACTCTGTGTACTATTCTTATGTTAATAATTTTTATATTGTATTTGTATTATAATAGAAACACAATGAAGATTAAACTTATTAGATTTTTAAATAAAGATTTTGAACCGGTTAACGTAAATGCATAAGTTTAATTTTCTTTTCTCTTTGTAAGTTCAATGGAGGCATATTTGAATACCACCCATTGAACATTTTATCGGCGGACGTGTTATATTATGAATAGACAATGGTCTCCTGTGTAAAACTGCAAGCTTGCAACCTTGAACAATAATAGCTTCTTTATAATGAATTGCAAGTCTGCAACCTTGAACGCACGTGGCTTCCTGTCTCACGCTCCCTTTTAGAGATAACGCTTATCTTAGCTGATTAGGCATAGTATATATACTAGTAGCTTGCACCTCTAAGTTAAGCTCCAGTCAGTCGATAAGTTCCATTGTGTTCGTATCATAGCTAGATGTAAGAAATTGTCCGGCGGCTAGCTGTGTGCTTCCAATGTTATATTTCATTGTAAAATAAAAATAAACGTTTTTTAAAAAGTCGTTTCGGCGGCCTTTTAATAAAACTAGCATAATTTATGTAATGCGAATTACACATTCATGCTGTTTTTTCGTAACAACATATTTTGTGCGTAGGGGACTTTGACCAACAACCGTTTAAATTAAGAGGATAGCTAAACCGATTATTAAATAAACCACCCATCGCTCTTATTAACAGCTTTACTCGACTGACTACAAATCTACAGTGTGTCCGCGGATTGAGTTCACATGAGGTGTAAATGACAAAATATTTTCGAGTTAGATGTTAATATTCTAGTAATTGCTCCTGCTTGTGCTCAAACCAAGATTTTGAGAAAATCAATCGAATTAATTTATATACAGGGTGTTTTTCGAATCGATTTTTAAAAAATAGCAAAGAGTTAACTACCTTTATTAGAAGAGATAACAAAAAAGAGTATTAAAAAAAGTTGTTTAGAATTAAGAGTGATGGTAGACTCTCAATTTTCAGACAAATCGGCCTACTTTGCTTTTTAAAATTTCTTTTGAATTTTTTATACCAACATACCCTTTATCGTAGCTTTAGGAGGCACTGCATTATTTTTTTAACATCTTAGTTCATGAACCAGTTAGAGTGCCTCCTACAGCCACGATAAAAGATATGTTTGTATAAAAAACCAAAAAAACATTTTAAAAATCAAAGTAATCCGATTTGTCTGAAAATTGAAAGTCTGCTATTACTCTTAATTTTAAACTTTTCTTAATATTTTTTTTGTTATCTCTTCTAATAAAGGTAGTTTACTCTTGGTCATTTCTAAAATTTTTTTTAAAACACCCTGTACATTAATTAATTTGATTGATTTTCTCAAAATCTTGGTTTGAGAATAAGCAGAAGCGATTCCTCCAATTCAAGGATTTAATGAATGTTTTTCCTTCTTTGTAGGACTTTTTCTTTGTGCCTTGCGAAGTCGTCAGATACTTTCAAGAGCGATAATCTCTTCTACCAATCTAGGGCAAGTGCTTGTAGATAGTGTTTTTTTGTAAAAGCTTTTGTAAATTGTCTTGAAGTCAAGGTTGAAGTTTCTGATGTTCTAACTGTCATATTTACGTTCTTTTCAACTTCTTGACAGGGCGTATCTGCTTCCACTTATTGACTGGTTGATGGCATGCTAGCAATAACATATGCAGCCGGAAAATCATCACACGTAAAAAATTTCTATCGTATCCCACCGAGCAAATATTATCAATGGTAAATACCTTATAATAGGCATTACCAGTTAAATCTGCAATTTGATAAATCGATGCCCGTTTGCCTGGAATAGTTAAACGCAGATTTTAGATTTTAGTTCGTATAGAGACACGTGAAGACGATGTGTGCGATGGGACGAGAATGTTACAAAAATTGTACAGTTTTCTCTTCAGAAAAGTAGTCTCCAAGTCTTCAAGTAGTAAGACCTGGACCGGGTCTTCTTTTATGTATTTGGTAAATCTTTGAATGTGTTTTCACCAGTTCTAAAACAAGAACGCAGTCATTTAACGGAATCGTGCACTGTTGCACAGATTTTGTTGAGTTTCTGAGCAAACTCTTTGTGCTTGCGGATATGTCAGCCCATAATTAATTTTTTAGCTCCGTATTCGATAGTCGCAATATTGTTTTTTCTGGTTTGCGGTAAAAACTTGTTGGGTAGCATTTTTGAATCGAAATGGCCATTAAAACGCAATTTCGGAATCACTGCCATTGGCTGCTAGATCGTTTCTTGCAACCGGAAAATCGCTCTGCAGTCGGTTGCCTATGGTAGGCGAATAGCTGAACTCCCTTGTTTTCATATCCGTGTTTTCTTCTAATCTCAACTTTTGTATCTTCCTCAACCAGTTTCCCAATGTTGATTTCTTCACATTATGTGTTATTGCTGCATTTCTTATGGACAACCGCCCACATACTACATCTTTAACTAGACGGTCTTCCTCAGATAAGCACAATATGTTCTTTGTTTGTACATACACATCATATTTGATGCCCTGAAATAATCTTTTGTGGCCCTTACTTTTTGTCTCAAGGTATCCACAGTTACGATTGCCAAAAAAAGGTAATTTAAAAAATAGGTTGACTTTGCACAATAAACAAAACTATGGAAGTACAGATAAATGCTATGTGTTCTTAGCAGTTAATTAGCTTTAAACGATTATGTCATTATGTAGACACTTACCAATTTTCAACCAAACTTTTACAAAAAACCACAAAGCAAAAATTTAAAGGTCTTATTGTGCCCCATCTTCTAACGTGCCTCCTATTTCCTACTATTAATACAATAATTTCTGACATCTTTTTAAATAATTTTCTAAGGGTGTCCATTGACTATGTGATCTTTCATATTTTCCTAAACCTTTTCATTTCTCTTATATTGTTTTTGTTTTACTTATCGAAATTAGGAACAAAAAAGTGTATTTATTAGTTAGATAAATGAAAACTAATTAACTCTCTTTTCCAACGGGTTTTAATAAGTATAACGATTAGCATTTGTTATTTTAAACAATATATACAGGTAGCTTAATCATAACCTAAAAACTACGTAACATTTAAATTGAAAAATATATTACTAATGCTGAAGTTGCTCAATATCGATCTAAGGTACCGAAGCGTACCCTGAAGATTATCTTCACTTTACCAAAACTAATTCCAATCTGTTTCCACTTTCGCTGACTAAAGCTGCTTTTGAATATCTTCCAAAGTCTTGCCCTTAGTCTCTGGAACGCAGAATATTATAAACAGGAGACCCAAAACGCTGCATGAGGCAAAGACGGCAAAAGGAACGTGTAAACCGTACTCATCTTTCGTGTACTGGAAGAACTTTGACAGTATTATGTTAAGGGTGCAATAACAAATGTCGTTCATGGTGAAGGCAAATGCCTTCACGTTCGTGGAGAAAATTTCCCCAATCAACACCATGGGCACAGTCTGCATGCCTATGTTGTACATAATTATGAAAATTATAAGCGCAATGATGGGCACTAATGTGAATCTGGACGTGTCAAAGTCAGCCTCGTCTCGAAGATAAAAATAGCAAGCCTCCACCCATAGCGTGGCAATAACTCCCATCAAGGAGATAACCAGCAAAGGCTTCCTTCCAAGTTTGTCAACAGTAAGCGAGGACGCCGTGGAAAAGATGACTTGCATGCTAAAGTATATTATGGTGGAGATTACCGGAGAAATGGTATCGGAAAATTCAGTGAATACTATTTGAGCATAAAACAGAATCGCTGTTATGCCACTAAATTGATTGGCTGCTCTTATTCCCAACATCAGAAAGAGGGCTTTCCGGTTATGTTTCTCAGTGATAATGTCCAGAAACTTTCCAGAGTTGGAGTTTTGGCTTTCCACTGCTTCCCTTATCCTGTCCAGTTCCACTTCCACGTCCTTCGATCCCCTTAGTATTTGCAGGCAGTACCTCGCCTGCTCCACTTTTCCCTTCATAAGCAAATGGTAGGGACTTTCCGGCATCCATATGAAAGTCACGAGAAGTACGATGGGTACCGATGCGAATATAAGTGCGGTTGTGGTTATGCTCAGATATGACCCGACAGCGTTCATCAGCAAAATTCCCATCGTGCCCATTACTGCCAGGCCTGCTACCAAAAATCCCCGAACATGAGACTCCGATATTTCTGCAATGTAAGCTGGGACAGAGCAAAAGGACAGACCGTCTGGTATCCCGACCATGACTCTTGCGAATATCAGCGTTGGTACAGATTTGGCATAAGCCAGCATCAGCCAAGATATCAAAAATATAACCGCCGTTAACAGTATCACATTTTTTCGACCAAACTTGTCCAGGATTACCCCTGAGAGAGTTGCTCCAGCAAAAACTCCGAGGAGCATTGCTGCAGCTATCCAGGAACCCTCATCGGGGGTCACTGTGATGTCGGAGTCCCTGTGCAAGAGCTTCACTAGCGATGGAGATGCCCAGCCATTGTGGAATCCGCACGAGAGGAAGTTTAGAGAACCTGGAAATAGATTGTTAATAAATTTTTCTCGGTTACTTTTTTACCAAATTTTGTTTTTCAAAGTAGCTTTTGCTAGTGTAAGAATTAACGTTACTAGCTTGTTGCTCTTGAATGCAATACTAATACGCATTAAAACAATGCTATTACACAACTAACAGTTTCAGAATATTGCCTATTATAATTGAGGAATGGAAGTTCAGAATGGTCTGAGTGCCAAATTTTACTTTATTTAGCTAAATACACTCCTTCTGCTAGGTGCAATATTTTGATACTTAGACCTATTAAATGTTATTTTCCACAGTAGAAAATAAGTACAATTTAATTGAAACATACATGACTTGCAATCTGTAAAAGATGAATTAAAATTAATTCATAACGACATTATTTATTTATGGAATCGATGACCATTAGCTTGCTTATATGTGAAATTATAACAATTATTATATTTTTATTGATTTGTAAACGTAAACTCTTTTACAAAAAGATCATTCACAATATTAACAAAACAAAGCTAAAAAACTCAGAATTATCAGCAATCAAGGGCAATTGGCCCAACCGAATGAAAATCTAAATTAAAAAAATTCCATGTTGTATGGAGGTTAAATAAATATTTTTTTAAACTTATTTTTCTGCCTACAACACCTCACTTCTTTATAAATTTTATGCATTTGAGTACAAAAGATGTTGCAAGCTTATGTAAGGTTTCTGGCTTCGTGACCTGGAAATGGAAAGTGTTATTACTGATTCACATCTTATTACAATTCATTTATTATATCACTTTTTACAACATACTATGTTTTCATTAGTGAATACTGAAATAGTTTTTTCCTACGACTGCTTCTAAAATCAAGCTTTCCGCCTTGTTGACGTACGTCAAAAATTGATTGTTTTGAATCAGTTCATCGCGGCAGCCGTCATACGTAAGTATATAATCGTGAATCGTAATACATAGCAACATACATAAATTTTATATAAGCTTTCATGATTATATACCTAAGTCGGCTAGTGGTCAGCTATTTGAAAACGTCAAAGTTGACAGCTGTCACTGTGAATTTGATTTAAACCTTTTTTCGCGATTTAAAGTTACTTGTGCTTTATTTTGTGTATTGTCGGTGTTTAAATGTCAAGAAAAATAAGAAATGGGCGATAAAATATCCAATTCTGATGTAAAAATTTGCACGTCGCTGGAAATTTTAGAAATGGCAAAAAACACCAGTTTAAACCTATTTTCGAAAATTTTACAGTCGTAGGAAAAATTTTGTATGCAACACGAGCGAAAAATGCATTAGGCGTTCGTTCGAGTTTTTTCGGACCTCGCTTCGCTCGGCCCGAAACTTTCGAACTCACGCCTAATGCATCATTTTTCGCTCTAGGTACATAAATAACTATTATCTACGACAGTGTGTAAAATTGCCTTTTAGTTGGCAGTTTTAAGTTTGTAAAACGACTGTTTAATAACATGTTTTCATTAGTTTACGTCGTCAGTAGTAACGTATTTAAAAGATTTCATTAGGCACGTTGTCAGTAGCAACGTGTTTTAAAATTTTTAAAACACGAAAAATTACGACCGGTTGCTGGTAATCCCAATGTACATTTTTTTTATATTTACCGTATTTTCTAGATTCTATTGTAAATAAAATATTGTACGATACACATGCGTAAAGCATCTTTAGTCAGTCGCGGGGCTTAAAACGCTCGCTCACTCGCGTTTTAACTCTACCCCACTCGTGACTAAAGAGTAGCTTTACGCACTTGTATCGTAAATTACTATTATGATACTGTAGTGTTTTTAGTTTCTCCTAAATGTTTACAGTTTCGCCATTTACTATGTGAGGCAATAATAATGTTATCATCAAAGTCTTTAGTACTTCAAAACCCTGTTGAACTCAAATTTAAAGCGCTTTACTGAGTTTGATAATAGTTATTATTAATATACGTGTGTGTAAGTTGCAAGCGAGTGCGCAGCACGAGTTATGTAATCACACAAGTATATTAATGATGCACTATCATACGTGTATTGTACAACATTTTATCTACGACTGCTTAAAATTGAGGAAAGTGCATTAAGAGAAATGTCAGATTTGTCATTTACAAAAATATTTTAGTAGGCAAATAATGTCAGATGTCATTCATTTGACACTTTTTCAGTTAGTTAATGAAGCCGTTACACCACTCAGTTAGGTAATGAAGCCATTACATAACTGAGTGGTGCAATGAGATTCATTACCTAACTGAAATAGTGTCAAATCAGTATCGTAATAAGTTACTTATTCTACTGGAGTAGATAAAAGCTATTTTGAAAACAATTGCTAAAAATCCGAATCAAGGCGGGCCTGCATAATAATAACCTTTTTCTGAATCATATGCTACTGTGCTCATATGGCCAGTCCTACCTAGAATTTTGCCGAGGCTAAGGAGTTCCAACTAGTGATGGGCCTATCCGGAATGAATAATGGGAAAGTTTCCGATTGTTCAAAAAATCGGAAGGTTCCGATTATTTCGGAACGCTTCGGAACTTTTCGGAATTCGATTATTTTACTGTTCGGTGCACACAATTCGGAACTTTCGGAATTCGATTATTTTACTATTCGGTATACAAAATGAGAAAACGAAATGCCAATTTGAACTGAACGGAATACGGAATGTTGTGTTGACTCACTTGACTGCTATATGCTGGTTGGCGAATGCCGACGGGTTGCGTCGTATGCGCACTTGTATGATACGTGAAAGGCACTAATGGCAGTGGTATTTCGTAGATTAATTAGTAGATAGTACAGCTTCAGGACTTCAAATTCATGTATTGTTTTATACTATCTATTATGTACTTTATGCGCCATTAAACTTTAAAATATCACTACCATTTTCCAAAAGTCTATTAAGGTAACTACTGTAATAATTTGAAAAAATATTTTATTTCCTCTTATATCCCACTGTGCGACTCAAACTCATAAATTGTTTTACTGGCCGTTCTACAAATCCAAACAATGGATGCCAACGCAGATAAAGGCTTACGTCGCAACGGCGAGTGCTCTCATCGCAAATTCGCACGCACTTCGTCTTCCTTCCGCTTGTTGTTGTTTCGCTCGTTTTCCCTTGCTTGCATTTACGGAATGTAAAATAATCAGATGATATTCCGATTTTATAATCATTCCGAAATGGAATATTCCGATTATTGAAATCATCCGATTATGCCCATCACTAGTTCCAACCCTATAGATTGTTCCATACTTCAAATTGGGTACGGACAGCATAGGGCAATGTAATTCTTATGAGAGTTTTCTGGCCGACATTGTCACTTGCCAGAAAGTGCAAACGTAACGTAACAGGGAAAAATTCCTCTTTTTTATATTCAACCCGACAGAAGTTAGGGGACTATCACTGTAAATAAAATGACGTTTTTTTCGAAAACGGTTAAGATTAGCGACATGAATGAAGAGTACTTACTTTTTAGTCAATAGTTAAAGGTATGTAAAAAACGTCCAAAGTTCTTATCACACAGGGTGTAAAAAATGGGGTCATGAGTGTCACAAGTAGTCCGTCCCTACAGCTGTGAGTAATTCACAACACTTTCTTGGATAGTAATTTGAAGGGTCTTACCTGGTATACATCATATTAAAAAAAATTGAAATATACCTGGTGGTTCAATAATTATGTGTAAAAAATTTGATTCCATTGGAGCTCTTTGGGAGCCCATACCTCCGAAGAGAATGCCTATACGAAAAGTGTTTGTACCATTCTTTTCACGTGTTTTTTAAATATCCCGGAGATCTCCCACATTTTCCCGGACACTCTGTACATATAATCCCTGATGAGCTGTTGGTAGTTTATGTAATGAATGTTTTAAAGTAATGTTAGCACTCATTAGCCAAATAAGACAATGGATTTAATGCGGTAACTATGTTGGTGACAGGGAAAAATTCCTCTTTTTCATATTCAACCCGACAGAAGTTAAGGGACTAACAGTGTAAATAAAATGACGTTTTTTCGAAAACGGTTAAGATTAGCGACATCAATGAAGAGTACTTAATTTTTAGTCAATAGTTAAAGGTATGTAAAAAACGTTCAAAGTTCTTATCATACAGAGCGTAAAAAATGGGGTCATGAGTGTCACAAGTAGTCCGTCCCTACAGCTGTGAGTAATTCACAACACTTTCTTGGATAGTAATTTCAAGGGTCTTACCTGGTATACATCACATTAAAAAAAATTAAATATACCTGGTGGTTTAATAATTATGTGTAAAAAACTTGATTCCATTGGAGCTCTTTGGGAGCCCATACCTCCGAAGAGAATGTCTATACGAAAAGTGTTTGTACCATTCTTTTCACGTGTTTTTTCATATCCGGGAGATTTCCCACATTTTCCCGGACACTCTGTACATATAATCCCTGATGAGCTGTGGGCAGTTTATGAAATGAATGTTTTAAAGTAATGTTAGCACTCATTAGACAAATAGGACAATGGACTTAATGCGGTAATTCGCTAACTTATCACCCTAACAAATTCTGTAGGTATTTATCGAAGGCGAGTTTATCACTGGCAACAGGCAGCAACCGGTGAAGATCACCGGAGACAAACCAACTCATGTAAGGATGCATATAACACACACAATCAAAGGCTGCAACTAACCTAAACATGCTAGAACGACACAGCCTATAAATGAGAATCAGCAAATCTGGTTTATTTAACATAACCTCCAATTAACCTGCACGTACAGTCAGTATATATAATGCCTAGGGGTTATATGTAATAACTGAAATTATACAAATTGTCTGTACCATTCTGTACCATATACCTACCTGCTTAAGCAAAGCACATATTCTATGCAAATAAGCAAGGATTAACTAGACCTTGGTTTTTGTCTAAGTAAACTAACTGATAAGAGACTTACAATTTGATAGCAGTCATGTATAAATTAATTCTAAAATTAATTTTTCTTATTTTTGTGTGTCACTGCTTAATAAAAAACGACCAGATTAGTTACAAATGTTAATTGCTATTACATAGTTTTGGATTTTGGATTGTAAGGAGAAAGTATTATACGATATTATTTTATCAAGTGGACTGAAGTCGATCAATTGTTAGTTGTACATTCTGCCTTAAAAACTTAAAATGGCGAATCACGTTCTAAGCAAGGCCGAAAAAGGCTTTGCTATCACAGAACTAGAAGAGGGATGGTCGCTGCAACGTGTGGCCCATGAAGTTAATTGCGGAAGAAGCACTATTTCTTAACATAACCCGAATAAACTAGTAATACAGCTCTAACCCCAAAATGTGAAAAATGATAACTAGTGAGATAGTCAGATACACAATAAGCCACTGTGGATAAAACCAGGTAACTAGTAACCTGCTTTAATAAGAAATGAAGGATTGTGTTTCACAACGATAATACTCCATTAATATCTTAATGACTTTTTTCTATGTGTTGCTAAGTGACCCACTATTAGTCATGAATCATGGTTAGATTTAAGTTAAGTAAAAGCTAAATGCACTATTACAGCCCATTGGTCAACTTGCAGATGCACCTGCACACATGCAAAAGTTTATAAACAAACCCAATGCAACTACCATTACAATGTATTTACGATAGATACCTACTTGTTAAAGCTGCTAAATATTGGAATATCCTGGTTTGGGGGATGGGGCGGTTGCTATTCATGGTATTGCAGAGTTGTGGGAGAACAACCGATGGCATGTCAAATGCGACTCACCTTGCTGCGAGCCATATCAAGATATATTTGCATCTGTCTTAACATTTATAATGTTATCTACAGCTCAGAAATAAAAAAGATTTTATGCGTACTTTATTTGGAGTTCCTTCATTACAAAATCAGCAGTTAGCCTAGGGTTTCACAGACATATTATTACAATATCTCCCTACATTTTGATAAGGATTCATATGCTACTCCGATGGAGAGCTTGAAAATTTTAAAATTTTATTTACGAATCTTAACCTAACGTCTGCTATTTTGTTTGAAAGTAGTATACTTAACTCATATAATACTTTACTGTTGTTGGCAACAGAGATTTATTTGCATACTCAGTGTGAACTAGGAGTTATCTACATAGACGCTGTAAGTTCAAGTAGCAGTGATAAGATAAATGTAAACCTTACTCTATGGCTGTAAAACGTGGATAGTTTTATATTGAATTGTAAACAAATAGTTACTTAAATTTCGTGTTAAAGTGCAACTTACTAATTTACTTTAAACCAAATATAGTCAATGTAGTATTATATTTTGATCTTCCTGTTTGTTGAATAACGTACCGCAAAATGATGAGAATGAAGTGCATAGCGTGGTTGTGAATAAAAGCGCATTAATTTAATCATGATTAGTTTCAATCGCCCAACAACTGCCACCGGTTAGAAGCCTAGAAAAATATAACATCCATTTAAAAGTTATTGGACGCCTCTAAGAAATTCAGAAGAACACCTTTTCATATCGTATGAGATGAACAATAAATATGTGTATTAGTCAAACTCTAAGTTTGTTATATTTTTATAAATCGAGTAGTAAAGGGTATCTAAAAGGCTGATCAAGAGGTAAATGAGCGATGTGTAGAAAAAATTTGTTCTTCGTCAGATGACAGATTAGACAATCGAGTTTGATAAAATTTACGTTTAAATGGCCCAAATTTAGTGTAATTTTCCTTATAGCCTTTTTCGTTTCATATTGCATTTAAAAAAATTTATTTTAGATACTTCAAGTCGAAGCTATTTACAATTGCAACGCGTGCGATTTCATGATACATTTTGTTGTTTTTAAGTTCCAACCGGACACTCGCCTCAGGAACGAGTTGCGACCTATCTTTGTCGAAATTCGCTGTGTAAGCGTTTTGTTGCTCAAATCGTAGAAGACAGGTTCATTTCAAAATTCTCCATGCTATGGAGCGACAGAGAGCAGTGAGGCTAAAAAGAGTTGCAAAAACGCGAACGCCGAGCTTTGAGCGCGAAAATCGAAATTCGCTTCCCCGAAGTAGAACAAGCAAGACTTGTCGTGTTGCGTGTCGCCTCGCGGCGCCAAACGCACCCGCGGTTGTCGAATTATGATTTACACTACTCTCAAAGAGATAGACAAGAAGTTTATTTTTCGCAAGGGCGAGTCGATTAATGGTGAGTTACTTGTTATACGTTATACGTTTATACGGTAGAAGTCCGGTTTTACACTTTCCTGATTTTGCTTTAATTTATATTAGGCACATGCGTTCTCTTCTTCGTTCCGGTGGATTTATACAGCGGTCTAATCTTGTATAAACCCGTGAGCTAACGTCAGTTTGTGGAGCAACAGTTGGAGCTGCGTCAATAATTGGCGGCACGAAGGTTGGTTCGTAGCTTGTAACCAAAACCAGCTGTAATGTGAATCTGCTACGACAGCCAAAGCTGAATTTGGGTGACATCAAACCATTTGCTCCGTCCCCTTTGAGATAAGCTTTCCCCAACTTAAAGGTACCCACCTGTATTAGTAAATGCTGAAGTGTTTACCGTAATGTAAATCTTTCCAGTGACGTGCCTAAATTAAGGGGTGCTCACTTAACTAGCAACTATGTTGGTTTAACGTAATTTTATGTTGACTTCTTGAACTTTGTAGTGCTGTTTGCGCGGTCATGTAATTTAATGTAAATTTGTATGACCTGTGTATTGTTTTGTGAGCATTTAACTAAATTTTTTTTGTGATTGGAGAAAGTTCGACGTTGTACACTCAAAGTTAATTGTTTTGATTTGTATACATTTTTTTTGTAATTGTGATTAAGCCAGATCAGCAATATTTTGTATACATGGTTGATTGATCTACTTATTTGCATGTTGTATTAATAATAACTAATGGCTGCAGCCGCACTAATTTAATACTGTTTTATGATAATTGTGTTCATTGAAGTGAATAAATCATTTTGCATATTACAGTGTTGCACCGATTTTTAATTATCACTGTTTTATGGTTCGCTGGATAAGAGTAGAACATCCTGAGGAAGTTTTCGCTTGAGCCTGATATGTATATTTTGTCGTCCAGTGTTGTAGGTTATTGCACCGGTACAGTTTCTTATGTGTTTGAAATATTTACTCGCTATGTTCTTCACAAAGTCTCGTATTGTAGGTAGTCCCGCTTCTCGATGAAGTTGAGTGCTGCGTATGTACCAGGGTGCGTTGAAAACTATTCTTAAAACTTTATTTTGAAAGGTCTGTACTTTTTGCACTTGGGTCTTAGATGCTGCTCCCCAAATTTGACAGGCGTAGGTGATTACAGGTCTCAAGATAGACTAATATATCAGCATGCCACATTCTGGTTTAAGCGTCGATTTTCTGTTAATAATTGGATCTAGCATGCCCAGCCGACTGGAAAACTGATTTAACTTTTTGTTTATGTGAAAAGCCCATGCGAGCTTTTTGTCCAAATAGACGCCCAAGTACTTGACGGCGTTATCATCAGGATTCCATTCAATTTGCTGATCGAAAAGAACAAGATTAGGCGGTTTAACAGGTCTGCGTAATGTAAAAATATTTTATTCGAATTTGGTGGGATTAAGCGTAATACACCATTTGCTAAACCACTCCCTTAGATGGTCGATGCTATTCTGCAGTTGTTGAGTTGCCAGGACTATGTCCGTGTGTTATGTTATAAGGACAGTACCATCTGCATACATTGCGACGGTTGAATTAGTGGGTTCAGGTACATCACGCACGAATATATTAAACAATGTTGGTCCTAATATAGAGCCTTGAGGTACTCCGGCATTGATGTTCTTCTGTGCTGACAAAGTGGTATTGATTCTTACAGAAAAATTTCGGTGTGCGAGGAAAGATTTAACGATGTGTAGGATGTAGCTAGGAACGTTACAGCTGACCATCTTGAAAAGAAGTCCATCTATCCAAACACGGTTGAAAGCTTGAGCGATGTCGAGGAATATTGCTACGGTATGTTGTTTATTTTCAAATCCATTCTCGATCAGTTTTGATATACCTGATAATTGCTGGATAGTAGAGTGCTGTTTACGGAAGCCATCTTGAAACACAGGTAGTGTTTGGTTGTGAGAAACTGAGTAAGTCGAACAAGAATAATTTTCTCTAGAAGTTTATATAAGGTAGATAGGAGACTAATGGGGCGATAACCGCTAGGACCTTTATGATTTTTCCCTGGTTTGGGAAAGAGAAGCACATGGGCATGTTTCCAGATATTTGGGAAATATCCGAGTCTCAAGCAGCCATTAAATACGATGGTAAGAAATGTTGTAGCTTTTTTTGGAAAATTTTTGAGAACAACGTTTGGAATGAGATCATGTCCAGGAGACTTTTTTTAGGAAAGGTTTTTTATTAGTGACCCAATTTCGGCTGGGGTAGTAGGATCTATTAACGCAGTAGTATTTGGGAATGTAGTATTTAGCTGTGTTGTGATATCTTGGGCAAATGCTCCATTGTTTTCAGCAATTGGCGTGACAAATGTGCCTTCTAGATCTAGGTGATTGGCAAAAAGGTTTGTTTTTTCTTGATCAGAAGCATCGTTCTGGTTGTTGACTTCGATATTTGATATTTGAGGCTGTTGTTGTAGGATCCGTTTAGTTGCTAACCACATGGCTGGGTCTCTGGGTTGAAGACTAGCTATGTAATTTCTGTAGCTATCGAATCTATGTTTATCTAAAGTGCTCTTTACTTCTAGATTTGCACGATTTAGCTGTGCTTTAATCAAGAGGTCCCTTGTTCTATTCCATATCCTCCTCAGTCTGTTTTTATTATTAATTAACTTTAAAATTCAATCTGGTGGGTTCAAAAAGTTTATTTTACGTTTCATTTGGATTTTTGAGGATTTGTTTATTGCCAAATTTTATCGAATTATTGAATTGACTTATGGCAGTGTCAATATCTTCTTCTGGTGTAATTAAAGTAGGACAGGTTATTGCTTTTTGCAACACTTCTCTGAACTGTTCCCAATCTACACGACCGTTTATTAATCTTGGTAACATCTGCTTGATCGTGGAGGAGTTATGAAAGGTTATTAATATAGGTAGATGGTCAGGTTCTAGCTCTGCAATTACCGTTTGCGATATGGGTAGGCAAACATTTTTACGAAGGCAGATATCTAATATGTCGGGGCGATGATCTTTGCGGTATGGATAATGAGTTGGTTCACTAGTTGCTGAAATCTGAATGGCGTGGTTGAGAGATACATTTGGAGCCTGATGCCGCTTCGATTATTGCTATTGCAGCCCCAGAGGATATTTTGGAGTTAAAGTCGCCAATTTCTAGTGTAGGGATATCGCTTTAGAAAAGTGTTGCAATATCTGCTTCCTGTAGTCGCTGTTTCGGTTGTTTGTAAACTGCAAAGATGTTGATGCTGGTCTTATTTTTTAGAAGTAAATTAATCCCCACTGCTTCGAGATTTTAAAGAGTAGGCAGTTCAAGTAGATGAGCGCATATAGAGCGTTTTATGATTATTGCGACCCCTCCTGAAGCAAAGTGAGTTGCTCGATCTCAACGATATACATAATATTGTGGTATTTTAAACTGTTCGTTTTCTGCTAGGTGAGATTCAGTAATAATCATAATATCGACGTTATGTCTGGATAAGAAGGCTATAACCAACGATCTTTGGTTGGAGAAACCATTAGCATTGTAATTTACAAGGATGGTGATAGATAAGAGATTGGGGGAATTATTTGCCATTAAAAAGTGAGGGAATAAGTGAAAATAAGAATGACTTGATTTCGTGGTGAAAAGGAGCCAGGAGGTTCCACATAGACTGAATTAGATTACCAACTGATGGGGAGTTTGAGGTATTAGGAATGCAAGGCTGCGTGTTGTTAGTTGGTAAGGGTCGTCCTGCAGTAGCGTGGGCGTATGTAGTACCAGGAGTAGAAAACTTGTATATATTGCTGTAATGGTTATACGGCTTTACTATATAATTAATATTTAAAATAAAATTTAGCCAGAGCCTCCCATCGCTAACATAAATTTCTTTTGGGTTCAGCAAATATTACAGATTTATGAACGCTCAGGGATAATTATTGTGAGTTACTTTACGTTTCACTTGAATTGATGCTCGTATGCCCCTACTTTTAGATAGAATCTAATTGTAAATTAAATGAATGTTGGCTAGCTCAGGTAAGCAGAGATCTTAACACAAGGTGTGGGTCCCCAATTACTTTTTTGAAAATTCTAGCGTACGCCCATGTACGTAGTTCAGATACCCGCTAAAATGCTACATCAGATCTAAATAAAATTAAGTTTCTGAAAGTTCAATCAAGTGATTGTCGTTTGGTGGTTTTTAGTTAATTAAATACAACTCAATGAGTAAATCTCACAAGTAAATTCATCATTTCCCGCTTTCTAGTAGCGTCAGTAGCTATCTTTTGTTTCTTTCACACAACAACCGCACCTTGATTGTTTTTAGTTTGATAGTCCTCGTAAGGCTCTCCTGCTACCGCTGGAACTGCAAAGCCCGTCCGGGATGTCTTCAAATGGGTCTAGATGGTGTCTCGGAGCTCTGCCGCAGGATCAGAATCGGTGACGATGTTGAAAATTAACTTTAGGCTTTGGATTTTCTTGCCTTCATATGTGCGTGAACACGACCACGTAAATAGCATTCTGGTGAAATTTTAAGGCTGTAACTGTATGTAAAGGTACAAAAATTTTAAATTAAACACCAGCCACTTTTCAAGCTGTCACCAGCAAATTTTATTCAATTGTCTTCCCTAAGTTATTGTTAAAACAATAAATTGCATATTAATATAAATCTAGTCAAAACAATTCCTTCTAACAATTAAACATCTTAAAACTAATATTTTTACAAACTTTTGCTTAATTACTAAATTTGTCCATTACTTTTGTTAATTTTGTCTTTCACATCACTGTGTCCCGCACTTATTAAACGTCCTTTTTCATAATGTTCTCACTGATCAGTTCTTCCTTTCGTGAACTTCCACAAGAAACACTTCAGAGTTCAACTAAAAGTCCATGTTATTTTTCTACTTCTGCATCAAATTAATGTTCGGATTTTCAAATAATCTTGCAGGTTAATTATTCATTTTCTTCCCTTTATTTGCCTTCAGATTTATTCCTATGTGCTCTTTGCACTCTGTTTTGCCTTCTGCATTTTTATACCTTTTAAGAATATGCTCAAAGAGAAATTTATACAACAATTTCTGAGTTGCAATTTACCTCGACAAGCATGTGACCATTCTTTTCATAATCGAATTACTAATACATGGATTGGCTTTTGCATTTTACCATCCCCTTTTAATATTCTAAACTAATTAAATATTGTGGTCCCATTTCTATTAGGTTTAGAACTCTGCCTTTCCTTTTATGTTACGAATTTAATACTTATTACAGGCATTGCTTTGCCAATTTGATTGCTAATTCAAATTTGATTTTATTTTATTTGTTGCCATTAAATCCTATCTCCCATTCTGAGCTTTTATGACCTATTCATTAGTTTGCTGTGCTCGAGATGTGCGATTCAGGGCTTAAGACCATCTCAATATTAGGTTCTCTTCTTGCAGTAGTTTGCTAGTTGGGGTGATTTTTCTTATTTGAATTAATAAAATATTGACAGGCTCTGTAATTGGCTGGATGTTCTTCGCCGCAGTTTATACACTGTGGTTTGACTGAAGGTATTTTAGGACACTTTGTGTAGTGATGTGATCCTGTACACTTTACGCATCTAGATGGGAGGTGACAATAATTTTTTGTGTGTCCTAGGCGCTGGCAATTTGTGCACTGAGGTGTGTCTTTACTACTGCGACGTGGCTCAACACTAATTATGAAATAGTGTAGTTTAGTTAAATTAAAAATCTCTTTGGATTTTTAATTTTTTCTTAATTCGACCGCACATATAGGAATTGGTTGTTTGTTTTTCAGCGGCCTGGTGACTTTGAGTACTGTAAATTTCTTTTCAGATAATTCATCTACTATTTCCTGTGTTGTGATTGAGACGGGTACGTTTCTTATTACTACTGATAACTTCAAGTTTTCGGGATTGCGAAAGGTGTAATATGTAATTTTCTCTTTGTTATCGCCGTAAAATTTCGTGAGTAGGCGATAATCATCCGTATCTGTTAAATTAATGCGGAGTTGTGATCCGTGATTTGTTATTGTGAACTGTTTTTTACCGTTGATTTGATATCAGAAATTACAGCTTGGCAGTTGTTAGCTCCCTGAAGAAATATCGGAGGAATTTTGAATGGTTTAGTAGTCACATTTTGCTGTTCTGCATTGTTATCGTCGTTATTGTTAGCTGGGTCAACGTGTGCCTGGAGATAATATTTATTTTGACTGAGAAGTTCAGTGCTATTAAAGGGACATTTTTTTGTTTTGATTTTCTGAGGGAGGTGAGGTATTTGGCCATTTAGATCTGTTAGAGTTGTTCGGGCTAATTGTCTGGATGTCTTCCATGGGAGTGTGCTTGTTGAGAAGAAGTGTGGGTTTTTTATGTATAAGTTTGACATATTTGATAAAATATTGATAAAACTTGCGGCCTGGCATAGCCGAAGGCTGGCTGCGTTATTAAGTTAAATTTTACTGCTTTTGGTAGTAATAAATTGTATAGCACTTGTAAATAAAAAGAAGCCAACCTTACTGTGTGATAGCGATGACATGCAGGTTAAACTATTTCACGTTCAGCGCACTGATAAACCAACCACTCACGGCGAGGTCTCAGCGTGAACTCTTGAAATATACTGCTGCGACAGGCTTGTTTAGAGGTTAGCTAATTTGAGTTGAATTCTCTCTTTTTTATTATTATTTGTTTCTGTTGTGTGTGGTTATTTGATAAATCAGTTTATATGTTACCGTATGTGACTATTTGTCTTTACGCTTTAGATTTCTTGTTATGCAACTCCAGTTATACCAATGGATAATAAACCTAATTTGCAAACTATATATTTGGCTTCTTTGTGTAAAAATACTATTCATTTAAGCATTAAGGGTAAATTTAAGAGTTCTAACAAGCTATTGATTGGATATGTATAACGGTAATGCAAGGGAAAGTTAAACTCCAGTAGCTAAAGCAATTAGGTCTTTAGGTGACAAGCAGTTAAACTTCCACGCAAGTATTTTGTACCAGACCCGCTGCTTCGGCCGCGAACGAAGTATATTCACACAGCTATTGGTTGAATTTCACTGTGGCGCCTTTCCTAAGACATTACCGGACTTTACGAGTAACATTAACGACACCCTTCTGCGAGCTAGTTGCGGACGATCGGGGTCTCTACTACCGTTACCTCCCAACGCAAACCAGCATTTGGTAAGTGAGGTCCGATGCCGTCGTAAAATCCCGTTTAAACCGTAAGAAAACCCGTAGCGATTCTATGTTATTTCGCTACAAACACCTTTACAACAATGTTAACAGTTACATATTTCCTCATCAACACGGATTTGTTCACAGTCTTTCAACTGTCACAAATTTCTGTAGTTTTTCACAATTTGCCTCAGAAGTTTGGAAGGCAATAGCCACGTTGATTGATCTATACCGATTTGTCGAAAGCCTTCGGCAAAGTAGCTCACTCTATTTTAATAAAGTTGTTAAGCTCTATAGTTTCACATTTAGTCTATTATGTGGTTATTTAAATCATATTTAGAGAATATACTTCGGTCTGTTACTTATAACTCACCATACTATATTGCCACCTCTGGAGTTCCTCAAGGTATCTACGCTCAAATTCTGGGGCTTTATTGTTCTTGCTTTTTATCAACGATCTGAGTCTTATTACACAAAGTCAGATGTTGATGTTGGCCGATGATGACAAAATGTTTTCTATTATTACTGGCAGTGATGAGTGTGTGAAGCCGCAGGCTAATCTTGACTGCATGTTTAAATGGTGCTAGTCGAGTAAAATAATCATTAACATCAAGAAATGTAAAATAGTTACCTTCACACGCAAGAGCTTATTTTATTTCCATTGAAATATTATCACTATGGACTTCTACGAAAGATCTATGAGTAACATTTGATTAAATTGTTTCCATTGTTACACATATTAATAAAGCAATTGCGTGTGCTTTTTTAAGGTTTTGTGCTTTACACTACGTTACGTAATTACTAAGACTTCACTAATACGAGGGGCACTTCTAAAGTTTGCGGAAAATGTAAAACAAAACACAAATTACGTTATGTAAATCGCTTTATTGCTTCTCAAAATATTCACCTTTAAAATCTATACACTTTTGCATCCGATGAAACTAATCTGCAAAACACTTTTTCCACTCTGAGCGAGGTACCTCCAAAACAAGTGATTTAAATGCTTCAACAGCCTCTTCAGGCGATGAAAAACGCTCGCCGCTCATTTTATTTTTGATGTAACCGAATAAGAAGAAGTCATTGGGCGCTAAATCAGGCGAATATGGGTAATGAGTCATTAATTGGATGTTGTTACTGGTCAAAAGTCGACAGTTCGTCGTGCTGTGTGAGCGCTTGCATTGTCATGATGAACAATGATTCCCCGGTTTACGTTGTGTCTTCTGATTTCAGCGATAACTTCTGGCAAACAAATTGAAGTATACCAGTCATCATTAACTGTCCTGCGATCCTCTAATGCAACAGTTGCAACATGACCCGTTTTTCCGAAGAAACAAGCAATCATTCTTTTCGAAACGCTTCTTGAACGCACCACTTTTGTTGGTTTAGGTTCATTTTGAAACACCCATACAGTCGATTGCTGTTTAGTTTCAGGCTCATATGAATATATCCAAGATTCGTCACCTGTTACGATGTTATATACAGAATTTGAACGACCACCTTCGAATTTTTTTAGCATTTCCTTGCACCACTTGACACGTGCCTGTTTTTGATCTTCTTTCAAATTGTGAGGGATCCGACGACTACAAAGCTTCCAAACATGCAAACGATCGTGCAAAATCGTATGTATTTGTTTCGCCGCAATACCTAAGGATGTCTCTATCTCACTATATGTCACATGCCGATCTGATAAAATCATTTCACGCACAGCATCGATATTTTTCGCGACAACAGAGGTGCATGGACGATTTTCGCGAAGATCGTCATCAAACGTTGGTCTTCCACGCTTGAATTCTGCGCACCATTTGTAAACCGTAGTTTTGGATAGTGCTTCATCCCCAAATAACGAACTAAGTTTTTCACTCTAAAATCACGATTCGAAATTTCCATTTTTCACACAATTATTACTCTGTTAAATTCTGTTGAAACGAAACTGCTTGGTTTGAAATCGAACTGTCAACAGAATTATAGATTAAAAACGTTAAATTTTACCAATATGACAATTGCAGAACGCTGACAATGCAAGGAGTACTCGATTTCACGAACTTTAGCAGTGTACCTCGTAATTGCGCTGTGAAGGTACTATATTTAGGCCGATTACACACTGGAGAAACAAATTTCGTGAAACTTGTATCTGAAGCGAATTTCATGAAACTTTGTTTCTTGTACAATTCATACCAGTGAAATATGTTACATTGAATTGTTTCGCCTATTCGACATTATAGTATGCAAATATGTGTTCCGATGAAGATGTGGTTATGTTATGGTGGGTAAACAGTCGAAATAATATATTAAGACAAAAAAAATATTTTGGATGCATCCTGTCAATCTAATCAATTTTCAACATAGTACTTTTGTTGTTGGCAGCGGACTGCTGCGATATACTTAGAAGTTCAAAGATTTTTTAAGTACAAGCCAGCCAAACGTTTGCCTTCTCATACTACTAGCCACTATTAATAAGCATCAAAACTCAAATAATTTCGTAAACAAATATCATGAAACTGAGCATGTCCTGTTACATGAAATTTGTATACGCAACAATTTTTACTCTCCTGTTTCAGAAACACCTGTCTGCATCATCTCATTTGGATACACATGCTATGCCTTAATGAAACAAGTTTCCCGTTTCATGCAACGAATTTCACGAAATTTGTTTCCCAAGTGTGTAATCGGCCTTAGTTGTTTATTAGATGGTAGATGGTATATAGTTGTCTCATTTGGTTTGCATACTATGATTGCCACAAAAAAGCAGTTAAAAATTTTCAAAGAAAATTCTTCAACCTTCAGTGTTTCAAAACATAAAATGTAATCGATTGCTCATTTTTATATGAAAAATTTTCCTTTCATTTACCATGACTACATAGAGTAGGGAAGTTTTAAAGTCTCCCTCGGCTCGTACAAATTTAAGGCCGGCGACACAAGGGAGAAACAAATTCTGCAAAACTCGTTGCCTGAAACAGAAAACTTGTTTCATTAAAGCATGCATAGCTTGTGTATTCAAATGAGATGGGGCAGACTGATGTTTCTAAAACAGGAGAGCAAAGATTGTTGCATATTCAAATTTCATGTAACAGCACATGCTCTGTAACATGATATTTGCTTCACAAATTGGTTGAGATTTGATGCGTATCAATAGTGGTTATTAGGGTAAAAGATTAGCTGACCCGTTCTTTAAAATTCTTTAAACTTCTCAGAATTTGTCTGCAGTCCCGTACCAATGGCAGAAGCACCATGTTGAAAATTGATTACATTGACAGGATGCACCCAAAGTGGGTTTTTTCCTTAATACATTTTTTCGGTAGTTTACCCACCATAATAACAAAACAGATCTTCGTCAGAAGTATACTTGCATACTTCTTCTCGAGGGCTTCGTTTTCTATTAAAATTCAATGCAACAAGTTTCAACAATTGGTGTGCACAAGAAACAAAGTTTCATCTGATTCGCTCCAGCTACAAGTTTTACGAAATTTGTTTCTCCAGAGTGTCACCGGCCTAAGGCTTCATTATCTTGTATTTTGATTTCTGTTCGAATCGTAACGGTGACCGCATCACGTCAGCTGCGCTCCGTGCATGTGTTAGTTTATCAGTTTGTTGTTTACGTGTCATCATCCTTGGACTTAGCGATAGTGATGAAATTATTAATATTTTATTTTACAACACAGCAGCTGCTTAAGAATATCGACTGGAACACCTCACGTCGGCCGCCCTTGTCGGGTTGCTGCGAACAGTCCAGATTACCTTTATTTTTTATAGGTTATATTGTAAACAACCCGATTCTAAATCCCCCCACGTTAATTTGCCAATGATCCAATGCTACTAGCTCAATGTAAGCTAAATAGTAATTCAAAGCGCCTAACGGGGAATTTCTTCTTCTATTGCGGACAAACCTAACTAACGCTACTTATTTGAAGATGATCAAATTATCAATAGTAGGGGCGAGACATACTTACCAATAATTTGCACACACCAAGGGTCCAGTACTGGTTTCAATGAATACTGTCCCGAGGACTTGCCCGAGGGCAGTTTTCCAAGGGCAACCAGCACGATGACTCTTGGCACGGGCAAAATTATATGTAAGTGTGTGGCCCCCGTCTATATTTTGAAGATTAATACACAAAACCCGTATACGGATTATGATATAAAATTGATCTAATAATGCCCAAAAACTCAAATTGCTTGTTTCTTGCAATTCTATTTCTAATTATGACATTATCTACGGGGTCGATAATTACCACTTGGGAACCTATCGGTTGAGAAATTTCCCTAGGGAGCTTATCAGGTAATCAGTCCGGGATTGGTCGATTTTCAAAAAATGTATGGTTCTCATTGGATGATATCAGTCATGTGATAGTTGTGTGTAATAATCTCCAAAGGCAAGTTCCATGGCCTGAGTGTCCAAATCACATCGTTAAATAACCTAACGGAAAATAACAGCAGCTGAAAACGCTACAATCTTCCTTCATGAAGCAACCAATTACCAGAAAATCTCCAAAGATATAGAAAAGATTGCTTCACAACACTTCACAACTGAGCTTAGAGCTTATTATGACTAGCATAAAATAAAATAATATACTTAGATATCATAATAGACCACTGCCAAAAAATGACATTCAGAGAAGAACCACACTAGATTATATTATTTATCAGTTATCATTAGAAACTTGCCGATACTCATAAAAGTAGAAGATATTAAAAACAAGCTATCAAAATAATTTGAAGTTGCTAGTGTAGGTCGTTTGCATAACGACGATACATCTCCAATTCCAATGTGTGCTGTTTAACTTGAACCTAGTCACCAATCTTAATAAACATACAAAATTAATTACGTATTTTACTGTGTAATATCGGTCGAGCTGCGAAGAAAATCGGCCGATTTCCCGCAGTGTCAACACTGTCAGCGCTACGGGCACACCAGAAACTATTGCAAACTGCAACCACGTTATGTTAAGTGCTTAGGAAGTCGATTTTATACAGATTGCTCGAAAACCTCAAACGGCAACCACCAAATAGACCCCAACATATCTCTAACGCTATACGAGCGATCTCATTGCTGTTGAGCTAGAGCAAAAAGTAATTTATAAAAATGTAGAGGCAGAACTGCTCATTACAATTTAGTTCCCATCATTACAATGTTACTCCACAGCGATAGTAAGTTCATCCAGAGAGATCAGATATGGAAGGAATCCACTTCAGAGCTATTTGAAGAGAGAATACAGATCCAGATTGAGTACTATTCGAGGAATTACTGCATACGAGTTGTGCGTAAGCAATTCCCTAATTTATTGAAGTTATAACCTGAACTTCGAAGCACAATAAAAATGCGTCCTCACGTTATAAGTTTAATAACTTGTTTTATATTTTGTTGGATCGTCGCCTTAACAACTAAACATAGGCGATGCTATCACAACATTACTCCCTCCTCATACACTGCGAGGGATTACTCGAGTCTGGGTCGTTCATCTAGCGGCTTATTCTACTTCAGAGATAAAAGCTGAAAAGCGAGAAAAACGGCAAGCGTATGCACAAAAAAGTAAAAAATTATGAGCAACAAACACATGGAAGCGTGAACGCTTTGTAGATTTAAAAGGTAGACGAGATCAGCCGTTAAAAAGTGACTGTCCCGGCAATGTCTTCCAGTGACATGTAGTTAAGTGTGTGTTAACAAACTTAAAAAAGGCCAAGTATGTTTGCAACTGCGGATGTGCGAAATCGATATGTGACCGAGCACAAATGTGTTTGCGGCGCCTACCGGACCAGCGTAGGTCATGGAGGTACGTGGGCAGCAAGAGCAGGTTGCAGTTGCAACTCCGAATACGCGATGGTCGTCATGTAACTGAGCACAAGTGAGTTTGCTGCGCATACTGGACCAGCGTATGCCATGGAAGCACGTGGGCAGCAATAACAGGTTGCTGACGCAACTGCGGATGTGCAAGGGTTTATAAGTCATTGAGCACGAGTGATGTGCACATGAATTGGACCGACTGAGGCCATGAAGGTGCATGCACAGCAATAGCAGGTTGCGGAATCAAAAGTTGCGCCAGGACAAGGCGGCGGTGCATAATTGCACGAGAACGTAGGTGCCTCACATGTAGAGGCACAACAGACCCTATAGAACCAGGCACCTAGGTGTGAACATTAATATGAACAACAGGCAGGTGAAATTAAATTTATGCCAGAAGAAGGCGATGTATATTTGTAACGATTCGCCCAGTCGAAACGCGTTTTTGTGAATTAAAATCAATTTGCGCGTTCCAGCCCAGCGATTTTTACGTTACAAGTTTGAATGTTTCGCACGCGCGGCCGGCTACGTCATCAAAAGATCCCTGCTCCACGTATTGCGCTGCTCCCCCACTTAAAAGGCCCGAGGTGGTTGCTTGATGCACGAAGCACGAAGAGGAACTATAAAAGCCGCTTCTCGTCCGTTCCAAGGGGCAGACTTCATTTATACATTCATCCGCATACATTCCAGTATCGTTCCAGTTCCAAATCATCCCCAATCCTGATCCTATCCGACCGTTTAAAGAGAATTTTACCCGTCCTGTCATTAGTATTTTCCCGTAGCTACGATCGAACCCGAAGCCTCCAGTCTTGGAGACCGTGTTCCTAGCTAAGCTTTAATTAAACCCGTTCCCCTAATAAACAGCTTTAAGAAACGACGCCCACGAATGGGACACCGTTTCGCTGTTTAAATTTAACACTTGTAAATATCCCGAACTAATAATTATTGAAACCTCTCCTGGAGAACGCTAGTAAATAATTATACCAAAATTTCCTGGAAGACGTATTCGAAACGAGGGTTAAACAACCAGGCCGTTTCATACGTCAATTTGGTGTCACTAAATAAATCCAGCGTCCAACACATTATTTGTTCGGCCTAGAAGGCCGCTGTAAGATTGCACTTAATTTCTGTTTGACTGCAGGTTTGTACTCACCGCTTCAACAATCCTCCTATCGTAACACCGGAGAGCAACCGCGCCGCAACGATCTTAACCTCTCTTAGGCCGAAGACACGAAGCGGACCCCCAGGTGGAAGACGCCGCCGATGACTTCTCCTCCGGCCGCAATTCGCACTGCCAATTCACATTATCCCCGAGATACACAACGATAACCCGGTGTCGTAAGGCGAAAGGCGCAATACATTAGAAATAACCTAAACTTGCAGCTGCACGCGGTTTTTCGACGGCGAACTTGACATTCGAGCGCGGAGGTTGGCACCCCTGCAAATCACTTTGGGCAAAACGTCTCCCTGACCAGTGGCGTCCCGTCGATTCCTGCAGAAGGCGGCCATTCGGACCTTCCACACACAGATGCAAAGCGGGTTGCCGGCGCGCAAGGAACGAGCAACCGGGTGCCCATCATAATTAATTAAACACCTTGTAGAATACATTTTATTTGATTTCTTAAGAACAATACCTATGTTTGTAAATACTGAATCTTATAATTAAACTGTCTAAAGTTATCCTAGTGTTTGCTTGCTAATATTCAAGTGTATATCTGGCTGAACTAAATTATCTCTGACTGATAAGCTACCCGAAGGAAATTACTTAAATTCATTAGCCCTAATTAGCAGAGGGCTAGTACCGTTACATATTTACATGTGAAGGTACATGGTTTGCATATGCAGATCCAATAGTTGATGCATCAAAGAAGGGCAGCGATTTGTGGACTGCATGCAAAGAAAAAATGGTGCACGTGTGTGGCCAGCGCAAGGCATGGATGCGCAGACACGCTGAAAGCAGACGGTGGAAGTAGTTGCTAAACGCATTCGGTCAACATAGGCCATGGATGTGCGCGAGCGAGAAAAGCAGGCTGCGGAAGTAGTTGCTGCAAGCATCCGGTTAACATAGGGCGTGGATGCGCTTGAGCAACAAGAGCAGGATATTGACGTCATAGGGTGTACGTGTTTTATTAATTTTATTATTTTTTACGTATTTGTAGTTTATATTCCACCTAGCACTATACTCCCACATTTTCTTGAATTTATTGAACAGATGGATTGTTGTAATAGAAATGTTTTGGTATTAGGTGATTTTAATGTACCTGCCTTCAACAGCCCTGATGTCATGAGCAGTAAGTGTAACTTAATATGTAATCTAACGGATTTTTTTCAATCTGCAACAATACAACATAGTCCCTAACCATGAGGTTAGACTTCTTGATCTTATTTCCCCAAACACTACTAGCAACGTTCTTCGTTATATTACTCATTTAGTTGCGAAAGATAATTATCATTCGGCTTTATATATATTTTTGAGCTGCAATTCAATTCTGAAACCAATTTTCCTAAGAATGGTAGTACGAGTACCTATAATTTAAAAAAGGTCTAACTATATTGATCAGTATAATGCATTTCTTAATAACAATTGGACATGCTTGCGTAATTACACAGATGTTAACTCAGTGAGTGATGGTTTCTACAACATTATATGTTCAGTATTTGACTTACATATTCAGTTGTACTGTAATAAAAAAAAACATTTGTTGCCAGCTTGGTTTGGTCAAAGCATAGATACTGTGGTTCTGTTTTTGAAATAATTAGAAATATTAAACTTAAAAGCTATTACCATAAGAAATACAACGGAACCAAAAACGAAAATGTTCGTCAACATGTCAATAACCAATAATGGTACTATTACGGAAGACGAAGCCCAGCCTTACATATTAAAACTTCAAAATAAGATTATGTCTAGTCCAGATCAAATCCGCAGTTTTCTTGTCAAAAATTTATCTGTAGTACCGGGTGGCCATAAATATCTGATATCACATCACCTTTGGAATCAACACCGCTTTATTAAAGTGATGAATCCAACTAAACTAAATGTCATTAATGTCATCACAACTAAAATTCCTATCTGTCAAAAATTATTACAGATTGCAATAAGTAATGGAGTTAGAACAGAAGATTTTTATAATCGAGTCGTAGGCTAAACTGCAGTTTCCGGGGCACATTCCCCTTCTCTTATTGCATTTTATTATATTACATAAGTACCAATACTTATTGTAATTTCAATATATTATATAAATAAATATAATACTAACCCAACATTTATAAGTAGCTAATTCCATGGCTAGCGGGATCTCAGATATTTATGGCCACCCGTAGTAGTAAATCCACTAGTTATTACTTTTCATTTGGTTCTTCAAGCATCAACGTTTCCGTCCCGTACTCAAATCAGGTAATCCCAGTTTAGTCATGAACGATAGGCGCGTTAGTATCCTATTTAACTTTTTTAAGGTGGTTAAAATTACATTACACGCCCGAATCTACCCTCTTGTATGAAATTATATTTCTCCATATCAGCATAGTTTCATGATAAATCGATCTACTGCAACTAATTTAGCTCAGTTCAGGCAATTCACTTCCGGTGCATTTGATTCTCAAAGACACGTTGATGTAGTCTATACGGACTTCTCAAAGGCCTTTGGAAGGATTGATCACACAATTATTACGAATAAGCTGTATAACTTTGGCTTTAGTGATTCGCTTCTATATTGTTCACATCATACCTTACAAACTGTTTACAGTACGTAGGATATGGACGATTTTTGTAGCAAAATCAGGTGTACCTCAAGGGTCTAACTTGGGGCCACTTTTATTTCTATTATTTGTCAATGACTTAGCTTAGACTATATCATGTCAAGAATTGTTATTTGTTGACGATTTATAGATATTTTCTGTTACTGATACTGCTCAAAGTGCAAATTGACCACGTTCATGAGTGGTGCGTTACCAAGTGTAGAGTGGTCACCTATACACGTAAATTACATCCAGTTGATTATCCGTATACTTGTAACACTATTCAATTAGATCGTTGTATATCAGTCACTGATCTACTTATCATTTGCGATGAAAATGTTAGGATTAATTATTTATTCGGAACTTTAGGACATTTTTTAATTTTTTAGGACTTAAAACGTTTTTTTTCGGTCCAAGCTAGAATATGGCCCACTGATATGTCATCTATATTATGAATGGTATGAACAATGTTTCGAAATGGTTCAAGAAAAACTAAAAATTGTATGTTTCAAGATTCTTAGTTTCTATCCGAAATTGGTATAGGCCAAGCATTACTATTATCCAGATTTAACACCTTTTCGTTAGAAAACAGAATACTTCTAATTGTTACACCATTATATAACATGCTTCATAACAAAATCGATAGTGGTTCAGTTGTAACTATAATAGATTTCCATGTATCCCGTTTTTCAATCTGTAATACAATAAGTTTCCATGTTCCTACGGCTTGAATTAATCTACTTGTTCAGTCTCCTTTATACGTAATGGCTTAAAATTTTAATGTAGTTAGTAATTACGTTAGTTAATGTTATTTAATATTATATTTATTGTAGTTGCGCATTGTCCTATAAATAGAATTTTTCTGTTGGCCAATAAATACATTTACATAACCAGTTAACTGTGTAAACAAAGACTGTTAAGCAAGTGGTCACTCAAAATGTAGTTATTTTGCATCTAGTTGAGAAATTTCCAATTTACTTAACAAAAATACATGCAATACAATTATTTCTTAAGTATCACAATGTTTCTACAAAATGCGTAATGCTACACGATGGGATAGTAGTTTCTGCTACAAATATTTACATATTGAAAAAATAAATTATCTAACATCCACAAGATCTAATCTTGATTTTTAGTTTTGTAAGAGACTAAATACGCAGAAACAAGGAGACGTTATTTTCGAGTCATAATCAAATTAGGTACCTACGCAAAATCATATTGTACAACTTGCTTTGCTTCGCCCTTGTTTTCATGTGTTTGCAGTGTTATTGGCATTTCCATCATCTTTGCTTTGCCAGAGTTTCCTTTAAGTTCGTCTTGGATCTGCTCCAGGGTCTTCCCTTTGGTTTCCGGAACAAAAAAATATATAAATAGGAGGCTGAAGCCACAAGATGCAGCAAACGTGAAAAAGGGTAGGTGAATTCCAACTTCGTCCATTGTAAATTGGAAATACTTCGATACCGTAATGCTTAGTAGACAGTAGTAAATGCTATTAAAACTGACGGCGACAGCCTTGACATCGGTCGGAAACATTTCCGACAACAGCAAAATGGGCATGGGTTGTATACCAATGTTGAACACTATGACGAAAACAACAAGAGCTGTAAGGGGGACTAACGTCAGATTTGTGGTGTCTATTGCAGTCGTAGTCCTAGCGTAAAAAGTGAAACCTTCTACCAACAACGCCAAGCAGCACCCAGCTGTGGCAAACATCATCAAAGGGCGTCTTCCGATTTTGTCGATAATCGCAGACGATACGCAAGCAAACACCATAGCTATGCCGAAATAAATTATGGAGCAAACTTCTGGGGATAGCCAACCACCAGCCTCTTTAAATATTATCTGAGCATATAGCATTATAGCTACTGATCCACTAAACTGATGAACTGTTCGGACGCCAAGAACTATAAAAAGTGCTTTTCTGTTACTGGTCACCATGAACAGATCGGACCAATTGCCTGCGTTTTCGTTTTGTTCCTCCACAGCCGTTCCTATTCTTTTCAACTCTTGATCAACGCTGCTTGTTCCTCTGAAAGTTTCCAAGCTGCGCCTGGCCTGGTCAAAGTTGCCCTTAATGAGCAAATAGTAGGGACTTTCGGGCATCCAAGCAAAGGTCATCACCATCAGTGCCGGCAATGCTACGGCTGTTAAGGCTGCTGCCTTTATGGTCATGTACGAACCGATGATGTTCATTAGTAAGCAGCCCAGGACTAAAGTTACCATCAGGCTGGATCCCAGTAGGCCGCGAACTTCTGGATCCGAAATCTCGGCCAAATACATGGGAACGGAGCAAAACACCAACCCGTCGGCGATTCCGGCGAGAAATCGAGCAAATATTAATATCATGACTGTTTCTGCGCAAGCCACCATAATCCAGGATGCTATAAATGGCATTGATGTTAACAGTATGACGTTTTTTCGTCCGAATCTGTCTAAAAGTCGCCCTGCCAAAAGAGCCCCACAAACTGCGCCGCACAGAAGAGCAACGGCTATCCAAGAGCCTTGGTCACTGGTCGTTGGGATGTGCGAATCGTTATGGAGCAACTTCGGTAGGGACGCTGATGTCCATCCATAGTGCATGCCACTGGACATTATGCCCAGGGAACCTTGAATTAAAATAGATATTAAAATATAGATATTAAAATAGTGGAACACATGGGATCTGATGGTATTATAGCATCATTTGTGCAAAACCAAAGATCAAGGACATGCAACACAGGGTACATACGTACTGTGAGGGAAAAGGCTAGGAAAAGGAGATGATTGAAGATGTAAAAATGCAAAGGAAGAAATATGTGGTGTTTGGAACATGGGGGGTACGAGGAACAGTCTATGACAAGACCCTAAAGATTTTAGAAGGACAAGCCAAAACATATAAAATAAAATTTCACAGCTTTATTGGATGAATACATATTATTTAATAGCGGCGATAAAGAAAGTACTTTTGGGGCAGCTTGTTTGTTAAAAAAGGAACTAAAATATACGATTTAAAAATCTAACTCAGCATCAGAAAAAAATGTGTCTCTAATAAATAAAAATAAATCAAGAATATATTAACCTCTTAAAACATACAACTATTCACTGAAAAGGAAGACGACGAAGTGAATGATCAATTTTATAAACAGTTACAACGAAATTATTATCAATTCCTGAACCATGAGTATAGAATATTCCTGGGACATTCCAATTTCGAATTAAAGAAGGAGAAGGTGTATGACTCGATAATAGGAAAACACAGTAACGACGAGGAAAGTAACGTAAATTTCCAAAAACTATATTGTGGATACGAGGAGTTATATTGGAGTAGACATGGAGGGCAATTATTTAATGATGATTGAGGGGAGTTATTAGTACAAAAACCAAAATACACAAGACCACCAACACTACGACAAAACGTAATCAATGGTAAAAAAAAATACAAAAAAATGGTAAAGTAATGGGGTCGGATGAAGTACCGATCAAACAAATAAGGCTCATTGATGAGGATTGTATCTACGTCTTAGCTGAACTCTTCAATCAGATCTATCAGACGGGCACAGTCCTCAAACAGTGGCTTCAATTAACCTTTGTGGCGATTCCCAAAAAGCTCGCGCAACAACTTGTTCAGATCACAGAACCATAGCCTTAATGAGTCACATGCTTAAAGTGTTCTTGAAAATTGCAGAATTGTAAAATCTCTGGAAAATTAGATAAGTGAAAGAATTTTATAGGACAGCGGTCAATAAAGTCCGAATAGCCAGGATGGTTTCCAATCTTCCATAGAAGAGGAACCATGAGAAGAAGACAGGGGTGAAACCATTATCTAGCGTAAATACCAGTTAATAGAAATATATAAAAGACAGAATGTATAAAGAGACGGAAAAGGAGAGTATATGATGCAAAGGAACTACAAAAGTGGAAAAATGAAACGAAAATCTGCGAAGAATGGAAGAAAAGCTCAGCAATAGCACACAAAAAGGAACAGAGAAATAGTCATTGAAGAAACGAGTTTAGTGAAGAATGCAAGAAGGAAAACAAAGAAAGTGGAAAGCAATGGAGGCAATGCTAAAAAAAGACAAATTAAAGCACCAAGAGCAAAAGAAAGCAACATGTAAAGTTCTTTGAAAAGCTAAACAGGACTCTAGAGCAATAACGTTGCGGGATATATAAGAAGAACGTAAAGAAGAAAAAAATACTCTTCTTTATCAAGGATTAAAGTTCCCTAAAGGTGAAGAGAGAAAACTGATAAAATCGAACTAAAAATAGTAAACATGTGGAAAGGAAATTTTGAAGAAAATGGAGAGTGGGATAGAAAAGATGAAAGTATAGAGTTAAATAAGACAGTCGTCGGGATGCCCACTATGAACGAGATCAAAAATAGCAAGGTTTTAGAAGAAAATGATCTCTAAAAGAGGAGAGACTGTATGGTATTCCGAAAGAACTACAGATACCACAAATGTAGTCATGTCATCAAAATTTTCGGTAAGCAGAGGTGTAAAGCAAGTTGATACACCTTCAACCGCACTTTTTAATACGGCTCTAGAAAGTAAAATAAGAAAAAGTGGATTGAACATGATTGGAACACTGAAGACGACGATCCACTATGACTATCCTATGCGCATAACGTCACATCATTGGTAAGAAGTAAAAAATAATTGGAAAGGCTTATATCATGCTTGGAGAAAACAGCAAGAGACGAAAGGCTGAGAATTATGGAAGATAAAACCAAGTACATAATAACGAAACCAAAGAGAAATGTACAATCGTCATTAGGAGCAAAAGTTGTATTTAAATTAAAAAACGGAAAAGTACTGGAAATAAAAGACGTCCTACAGTTTGTATATCTGGGGGCCTTTATAAAGGGATGCGGAAAGTTCGTTCCCCACATTTCGTTCCCGGGATATATCGTCTCTCCACATCTCGTCCCCGGAAACTTCGTTCCCGACCGAGCTCAATTTGTCTCCTAGATTACAGGGTGTCAAAAACGAGTGCAGCGATTGGAAAACAGATAAAAAATGATAAATATTTTAATTAATTTATTTATTATAATAAACTTATAGGATCAAAATAAATTGTATTTATTAAAAATGACGGTTTAATCTAAGTATCTTCCTGCTATTTTGTATAGTGCCATAATTTCTCATTGTGGACAACTTTTCTTAGTATTGTTTTCCCGTATCATGAACAAAACGGGTAGTTTACCTGAAAAGAAAATAGTGTTTGCTTAACTGTCAAGGCCGACTAGTTTTTGAAAAACTGAAAAATTTCTTAAAATTCTCACATATAATCTCATAAGAGCATTAATTCTTTCCGGAAATTTTTTGAGTGCGTTCCAACAACGTCGTATTAATTTGCCCGAGCGGGACTCGAAGGCAAATTAGGACGTTGTTGGAATGCACGAAAAATAATTTCCGTATATGAATTAATGCTCGAATGCAGATTCGGTAAGAAAATCGTAACGACACAAACCCTAAAAAGAAGTAATGTTTGCCTACAAAAAATTTCCAAGAAATTTTGGTGTTGTCTTGGTTACGGCTCGTGATCTAATTTTTTTATTGGTCATTAATGAGTGTCGTACGATTTTCTACAAAATAAAATGTAATTCCCTCTTGTAAACTCAAGCCGGAGACATACTGTATATAGTTCTTATAAGTTTATTATAATAAATAAATAAATTAAAATATCTTTCATTTTTCTAACTGCATTCCGATCGCTGCACTCGTTTTTCAACACCCTGTAATGTAGGAGACAAATTGAGTTCGCTCGGGACGAAGCCGGACAACTCGGCGCCGCCATCTCGGCGCCGCCACTTCGGCGCCGCCATCTCGGCGCCGGGACAACTCGGCACGGAAACATCTCGGCGCCAGCCAACTCGGCGCGAGGCCATCTCGGCGCCGAATTCAAACTTGCAAACTACATTGTGCACTACGTAAGAAAATTATTATCAAAAAATAATAAATAAAGTGATCGCCAAAAAGCTGTCATCAAATAAAGAAAATTATTGAGAATTTCTTGGAAAATCAAACACTGACGACCAGAGGTGGTTGCAAAGTGATTACAAATGGGCCAAACAAAAGTTGTCACATGACTTCCGTTATCAGTAAAATTTTACGTTTTTTTTTAATAATTACGTGGCATGCATTTACTAGTCAAGATAGAGACACATTTTACGAAAAAAAGTTTTCTGGCCTTGAGATTGTTCAGTCAGCTAAAACTACCACACAATAAAAAATCTCATTGAAATCTAGCTTAAATTCCGAAAAATAGCACTTTTTGGATTTACACAATTTTGAAAAACGCCATTTTCTAAGTAAAGTGCTTTTTATATGACAAATATTGTTTATTTTCTAAATCAAAGAATTTTATTTTTAACAATTTTTTTTATTATGAAATAAAAAACTTTTTGAAAAATGTTTGTTTTTTTATAGCTGTCTTTGTTAAAAGTAAAATTCTTTAATATGGGACCTAAACATAAAAGATAATGTGAGAGATCAAAGTTGGCAGAGGATTTTGAAATTTGGTATAGGAACCTAGATGTTGATTCTAAACAACTTCTCTTAATAACTTTTTGTCGTATTTGCTAAATAAAAGACGCGCTACTCTACAGTAACAACTCTAACAAATTCGTAATTTTCCCGAATGAACACTTTGTTTGCAGCACGACCGAAGGGAGTGCTGAATGTAGTGCGAATTCGGGAAAATTTTTCCCGAAGGAGTTAGGTGCAATGTTTTTTGTAACGAATAACTGAAAGTATTTAAAAAAATAAATATTATTTAGTGTTTTACTGATTTACTGAGTTGACAGCACAAATCACTAAACTTTTATACCTATCCTAAGCACCTGTTAGTTTTTGTTGACATTTACAGCGCCTCTGGTGTTTGCAGGCGCAATTAAACCAACGAGGGACAATCCTCTATATCTATATAATAAAGGAGAACGATCCAGACGTGTGTGTCCCGAGGGCCCCCTTGGAGAGGGACAGAACCCCGAGCGTCCCTTTGGAGATGGGCGGAGCCCCGAGGTCCTCCTTGGAGAGGGGCAGAGCCCCGAGGGCCCCCTTGGAGAAAAGCGGAGCCCTGAAAGACCCCTTGGAGAGGGGCGGAGCCCCCAGGGCCCGCTTGAAAATGAGCGGGGCCCCGAGGGCCCCCTTGGAGAGAGGCGGAGCCCCAGAGGCCCCTTTGAAGATGGACTGAACCCCAAAAGCCCCCTTGGAGATGGGCCAACGTAATAGGCCTAAAAATGGTGGTAAATTGAATAGAATAGACCGCGCAATAGCGCGCGCAGCCCCATTTATTATAAAAATTTACAAAAAACACAATTACCCTAGTTTTTGTTGAAAAGTAAAAAACACCGCAGTGCGGGAAAAGTAACTTTCGGCGTATCGGGAGTGACCGGGAAATATGAATTTTGAAGTCATGAGTACAAAATAGTATCCTTTATCTAATAGACTTGTCTGTCCGTCCGTCCGGGACGCTGGTCCGTCCGGGACGCTGTTTCAGCAGCCAAACCGTAAGAGATAGAGAAAAAAGTTATTAAAGTTAGCTGTTTGGAATGGTCATGTCAGGTCAGGAACTGAATTTCAGTCACGTGACACTTCCGGTTTTCGAGAAATCACAAAAAAGACCGTTTTTCAAATAGAGCGCGTATTAAATAAAAATGTTTCAGCAGCCAAACGGAGAGGCCTTAAAACGTCGATCGGTTAGGCAACCACTTTGACACCTTCCAGGTCTGGGTACAGTTTTTATTTAATACGCGTTCTATTTGAAAACGGTCTTTTTTGTTTTTTTAAATGAGACATTTGAGGAGCAGACTTTCAAAATGCATTTTGTCCAAAACTTAAAATTTTTAGTTTGAGGTGGCGTTGCATTCGTTATGTAAAGGCGCATTTTTTAACATTATCCTGGACGTTCAAAACCCACTCTGTCCTACTTAAAATGTACTGTAAAAATGGCTTGGACATTCAATATGCATTTTGTCCTATACATAAAGGCGTTCAAAATGCATTTTGTCCAAATATTATGGACATAATGCATTTTGAAGGTACCAGCACATAATTTCCTTTGAATATCATTTAGTTTAGTGCTCTAGTGCTTGCTTAGTGTGTGATACTTGAGATTTTGCTAATTATAATTAAAATAAATGGACAGCGAACACGTTGTAGGCGACAGTGACCGCGGGAGTCGTAAGAGGAAAAAGAAATTAACAAGCAGAGAAAGAAAAAAATTGATAAGGTAAGTTTTGTAGAAACATTGAGGTTATGAGTCTACAATTTTATTATTGCCTTCTGCCTACTTGCCCATTAGTTTAATTATTATTTCTTGGGCGTTTTAGATTATCTATTACTTATATGTTGATTATAACATTTAGGTACCCTGATCCCGATCCTAAATTGGAACTTTTTGATCGACCCTGCAAGCACCAGTCTTGCAACAGCATCTCACTTCAAGAACTACAATATTGTCGGGCGAAGCTTTATAAACACGCAGATAAAGTAAGGCAAGATACGAAATTATCCCATCTACTACAAGTTAATACACCTAGACGAAAACGAAGCAGGAAGCTTGAGAATGAAATGCATCATGGAATTAGCGTAAAGTACCAGCTTTGGATTAGCTCCGGCAAGAAAAAAGTATGTCAAAAAATGTTTTTATCCGTGTTTGGCGTAAGTCAACGAAGAGTTCAGAGTATAGCTAAAAATATGAAGAGTGGTTTGGGTATAACAGAAAATCGAGGTGGAGACCAGCGTTCACATAAGAATATGGACAAGAAAAAGAAGGTAAAGGAATTTATCGGTAAATTCAAAGGCCGTGAAAGCCATTATGGACGAGCCAAGTCCAGAAGAATCTATTTATCTTCAGAATTCAACATTACCAAATTATGTAATTTGTACAACAGTTCTGTAGAACCAAATTATCACGTTAATTACAAGTTTTTTAGTCGCATTTTCAATTCCGACTTTAATATTGGATTTGGCAGTCCAGCTACCGATGTGTGCGGGTTCTGTGTTCGACACCAGAATCAGTTTCACTTATGTACAGATGCCAAAGAAAAGGATAAAATTCTGACTGACTTAAGAGTACACAAAGTCAGAGCTAAGCAGTTCCACAAAATGATGAATGAAGAACCAGATGGAACAGTCTCTTACTGCTTTGATTTACAACAGGTACAAGTTTTACCAAAAGTGCCAGTAGGAGACGCATTCTACGCTCAACAACTATCATTATATTCATTTTGCGTGACCGATATATCTAGCAAGAAACCTATATTTTATACGTGGCCAGAACATCAAGCCGGGCGGGGATCAATAGAAATTGGCTCCGCTCTTTTCGATTTTCTTCTTAAAACTGAGTTTCCCGCAGATATTACAGAACTGAGACTATATTCTGATGGGTGTAGTGGCCAAAACAAAAACAGCCACATTGTACACATGTTACTGATTTGGCTTCAACAACACGCACCGTCATCATTGAAAGCTATAAGAATGACCTTTCCTGTTCGGGGACACTCGTTTCTACCTGCAGACCGCGTTTTTGGAAGAGCCGAGAAACTTATAAGATCGCATAGTACGATAAAAACACCAGAGAAATACTGGGGATTTATATTCGCAAATTGGATCAGTGCGAAAACTAGGTGAAAACTGGAAAGTCTACGATTTTAAAGAAGCTTTGAACTGTTTGAAGAAAATAAGTGGAATCAGCGAGGCAAAGAGGATTTTCGTAAAAAGGATGAAACGTGGAGTAGGTGTAAAAATGGAACAGTTTTATAGAAATGACGATGAGTCAAAAATGTATGAAACCTTATTAAAGAAAGGGCAGAAAATGGAAAACATTTTGTTGCCAGAAGTTACTTTGGTGCAAAAATAAAAGATAAAAAATTAAAGAGCCTACATAACTTACTGGTAGAAATAGCCACTGAAAATTGGAGAAACGATCCTGAGTTGGCATGGTTGATTGCAGTATTTCCAGAAAACATTGAAGAGCTTCCCGATGAAGATGGCACTGAAGAAGACGAAGACGACGAACAGGCAGAACTGTGCCGCTGCCAAGATGATGATGGTGGCATTATGATATAGTTTTATTTTGTTTTATATTGTTTACGTTCAAGTTAATTTTTAAATTTTTTTTATGAAAATATAAAGCCAGTTGCAATACTTGTATTAGTTTATTACAGAGCTGAGTTTTTCAACACCATTTCCAAACAAAATGCGTTTTGTCACCTCTGGACAATCAAAATGCATTTAGGCACTTCCTATTTTGGTTATACTACAAAAACAAAAAACACTTGATGTTTCGCCTTTTGTCATTATTATCAATATTTTGTGACCTACTAATTAGTACATGTCTATTTGCTGTAAAGTGTACCATTGTTTCACAGTAAACTTTCTTGTTTCCTGAAAATTATAAAAAACGGACAAAACGCATTTTGAAAATCTGCTCCTCATTTGTCTCACTGGATTGCTTGTATTATGTTAATAGGACCAAAAGTTATATTTTATGTGGCGAGGCTGGACGGGTTATCTGCCGAGCTTGCGAGGCAGATAAGTACAGCCGAGCCACATAAAGATACTTTTGCTCCGAATAACATATAGTATTTTTCTCCAAACGTTTTTATAACAAATTATTTACAACTTTGTGAACAAAATTCGAAGAAAATTACTTGATCTCGTCAGCGGCAGATAATAACTTTTTCTGCCGCTCGTCAGCGGCAGATAATATTATCTGCCGCTTGGCAATAAAGTGACAGTTTCGCATCATCAATCCAGCAGTATAATGCCATATTTTACTGCCGTTTGAAGAAAAAATGGTTTTTTTGAAAACTTTCAAGGCATAAGGCTGAACCCCAAAAAAAAAATTTAAATCGAGAATTTTTTACCATTTACAGGAGTCGTTTCACCTATCCTGGGACATACTGTATATACAGGGTGATTTTTAAGTTGATTCTTTCCTTTCGCCAGCATATAAAGCTAAAAAAAGTAAGCCATTTACCACTTTTGCGAAATATCAAAACTAACGGAGGTACAAAGTGTTAAAGTTTCAAAGTATGAACTAAAATTACTTAACGAAAATTAAACTAAACTTAATCTAACTTAAATGATCAAAATTATCAGCATTCGCTTCTACACACACATTCCGCGTATAAGAGCGATGCGGCAGCAGCATTTTGACGACACTCCCAGTAAATAATAAGCATATTCACTCATTCGTTATTTTCATAAACATGAGCCATTATTTCAGCTATAACATTAAGAAAATTACAATGGAAAACTAGTTGACAGATCATTGCTTGACAACAGAGATAAACAAAAATAAAATTGTCCAGCCGCCTTATCGCCAAAGTTTAGTTTTTAATTTTAAACTTCAACACCTTGTACCTCTGTTAGTTTTGATATTTCGGAAAAGTGGTAAATAAAAAAAATACTTATTTTTTTAGCTTTATTTCCTGGTAAACGGAAAGAATCAACTTAAAAATCACCCTGTATATAAATATCTATATAAAAAAATATTGGTAATGTTTACATTTCACTTTATACAGGATGACAGCTTGCCCGAAAACCTATTTAGCCCGTATTAGATATATTGAGTGATTTTTACTTAGTTAAAAGTGGCGTTTTTCAAAGTTGTGTAAATCCAAAAAGTACAATTTTTCGGAAATCAAGCAAGATTTCCATACGATTTTTATTATGTGTTAGTTTTAGCTAACTCAACAATTTCAAGGCCAGAAAACAACTTTGTTCCGTAAATTTTGTCCTTATCTTGGGTAGTAAATTCATTTTTCGTAATTATTTTTAAAAGATGTTGAATTTTACTAATAACGGAAGTCACGTGACAACTTTTGTTTGGCCCATTTGTAATTACTTTGCAATTACCTCTGGTCGTTAGTGTTTGATTTTCCAAGAAATTCTAAATATTTTTTTTCACTTGATGCCAGCTTTTTGGCGATCACTTTATTTATTATTTGTTTATAATAATTTCTTACGTAGTGCACTCTGTAGCGAATTTAAATTCGGCGCCGAGATGGCCTCGCGCCGAGTTGGCTGGCGCCGAGATGGCTTCGCGCCGAGTTGTCCCGGCGCCGAGCTGGCCCCGCGCCGAGATGGCGGCGCCGAAGTGGCGGCGCCGAGTTGGCGGCGCCGAGTTGTCCTAGACCCCGCTCGGGAACGAAGTTTTTGGGTACGAGATGTGGGGCGACGAAATATCCCGGGAACGAAATGTGGGGTACGAAATGTGAGGAACGAAATGTGGGGAACGAACTTTTCGCAAACCCTTTATAACAACAGAAGAAAATGAAACTAACAAATTAGAGGCTAGACTGGTCAGGTGACCAAACAATGGGGACATAGGTATATTTTTGAAAGCCGAACAAGTGTAACGATCGGGGGGTATAACACAGTGTTAAGACCAATAGGAAAAAATGGGTATGAAACGTGAGTAATGAGCGGTGTAAACCAAACCAGACGCTAGGTATGAGAGGAGAGAGTTCAAAGAAATATCTGTGACGGAACGAGGACGGAGAAACGTTGGGAACGTACAGGAAACAGAGACGTATCAGAGCTATATGAAGAAGCAACGATCAGCAATATATAGAGAGAAAATATACAACACATCAACCTATACCCAATAAAAACACAAGATCTGCTTTATACATATGATTTACTGTTAATAGGAAAAACTAGAACGTGTTAGAAGGAAATTAGACACAAACATCAAGATATCAAATCACCTAGAAGGTAATGGGATGAATATAAATGAACGAAAAGGTAATGCCATCTACATCTCAAAAACATGAGCCGAAAAAAAAACAATGGCACAAATCCGGATACTGGTTCAATATCTCCACACCGTAAAGGTACAATGGAAGAAGAAGAAGTAAGGAAGTAAGTAGGTAAGCAATTCAAACGTGGAAGAACAATAAAAGCGTCATGGGGGAATGAAAAACAAGAAAGCCAAGTTTAAGTTGGTTTCAACAAGCATTAAACGATTTAGAAAAAAATTAAAGTACAGAACTGGACTGTGAAGGGGCAAACTCTAAATATATAGAGAAAAAACATACAGCACTGTACTTAGACACCTCAACCTACACACAGTGAAAACACAAGCTCTGCTTTATACATATGATATACTGCTAACAGGAAAAACTAGAACGAGCTAGAAGAAACTAGAAATTAGACACAAACTTCAAGATATAGAAGAATCACCTAGAAGGTAAGGGGGTGAATATAAATGAACGAAAAGGTAATGCCATCTGCATCTCAAAAACATCAGCCGACAAAAATGAAGGTATAGAACTGGAAGATAAAGGCGCAAAATCGAAATATATAAGGAGAAAACATACAGAACTGTACTTAGACACTTCAACCTATAGGTACCCAGTAAAAACAGAAAATCTGCTTTATACATATGATATACTGTTAATATTAAAACTAGAAATTAGACACAAACATGAAGATATAGAAGGTAAGAAGATGAATATAGATGAACAACAAGACAATTCCATCTGCATCTCAAAAACATGAGTCGAATAAAGAAAAAAATATCGACCAAATCTGGTTACTGGTTCAGTACCTCTACACCATGAAGGTACGATGGGCGAAGAAGAAGTAAGAAAGTAAATAAGTAAGTAGTTCAAACGTAGAAGAACAATAAAAGCGACATGGAAGACGAAAAACGAGAAAAAACCAGTTTAAGGTGGTTCAATACCTCCACACCATGGTGCTATGGGAGAAGAAAAAGGAAAGAAGTAAATAAGTAAGTAGTTTAAACGTAGAACAGCAATAAAAGCGCCATGAGAGAAGAAAATAGAGGAAAACCTAATGGGGTTTCAACAAGCATTTAGAAAAAAATTAAGGTACAGAACTAGAAGGTAAAGACGCAAAATCAGAACTGTACTTAGACACCTCAACCTATATCCAGTAGAAACCGAAGATCTACTTTATAAATATGATATACTGTTAATAAAAAAAAAAAAAAACTAGAACCAGCTAGAAGGAACCAGAAATTATACACAAACATGAAGATATAGAAGAATCACCTAGAAGGTAAGGCGGTAAATATAAATGAACGTAAAGCCATGCGCATCTCAAAAAAATGAGCCGAAAAAATAAAACCATCTAACAAATCAGGATATTCGTTCGATACCTCTACACCATGAAGGTACAATGGGAGAAGAAGTAATAAGGAAGTAGGTAAGTAGTTCAAATGGAGATATTTGTATAGAACTATGGTTGTCTGCTTGTAATTGAATTTAGGACATATCTAGTGGTTAAGTGATTCAACGCACACCGCCAAATGTAACGTTATTTGGAAGTGCTCCAAAGATGAGCACCAAACGAAATGTTTTTTTGTTTCCTAAAATTTTGCCCATTTGTAATGTAAATTGGTTATACATTTATTTAATTTAGGATGCAGTGAAGTAACTTACTTGTTATCGTTGCAAGGTACTGGTAGATTCTTCTGGGAGCGCCATGGTTGACCTTCTTGTCGCAAGCCATTTACAAATATTTACGTCGTAATAAGTTCAGTTGAAAGGATCACTTGCAAGATGCAATAATGGTTCACAATGCAACTCCAAACGTTCATCCATATTCTAGAGAACTGTTGAATAGGTAGTTGTGGAAGTATGATAAGATGGATAATTTCTAAATTTAGTGGTACAGTGAATACTTGAAAGATACGCAAAAGATAAGTATCAATCGCTATCAAAGCTAGTTGACGCAGTCCTAACAAAGGTTTTAATTAAGAACTTCAGATTGGGGGAAAGGGCGATAGAGCTTTACAGCATAGCAGATAAAAAAATTTGTTTGCGATTCATTTTATGATGATGTAATAAAGCGAAAAATGTGTGGAAACATATATAGCCGTTCAATTTCAGTGATAAGATTATGATGACATAAATACGAAATGATATAAATAAAACACTTTATTATTCAACTGTTAAAAGGTATTAGTAAACTATAAATAAAAATATATAAATTCCAGGACGGATGCAAGATATGGCACTGCTATTGGGCTGTTCTAAAGAGACGTGTTAAATGAATAGCACTATACAGCATATCATCGTGCTTATGAATACTCTGCTCCATTTAGAAAATGCTACTGCCTCATTGCCATGATATTTTCTACAATATTATGGAGGCCAGGGGGTTTTCTTTTCTTTGTAAGCTCATCTTTAATTTGTTCTAAAGTTTCAGTAATGCTTTTGTTCGATTTTAATGATATTTTTTCAACCATTTCTCCAATATCATACAGACTAGGGGGGCCCTTTTTCATTTCAAGCTCACCTTGAACCAATCCTATCGTTTCAATTTCAGATATGCTACTGTTTGATTCTAATGCTATTTTCTCAACCATTACTCCAACGTCATGAAGACTAGGGAATCCCTCTTTTCTCTCAAGGTTTACTTGAATAATTTGGTCCAAGGTCTTCACCTTATTTTCTAAAACATTACTGCGTATTAAGGGTACTTCCTTAGACATTTTTGTAACATCGTGGAGACTAGGAGACGTCTCTTTTATATCAAGCTCAACTTGAATAATTTTATCCACGGCCATACCCTTAGTTTCAAGACCACTATTGCTTTGTAAGGGTATTCCCTCAGTCATTATTGCAACATCGTGGAGACTAGGAGACTCTTGTTTCCCATCAAATGCAGCTTGAGTAGTTTGATCCAAGGTCATTCGTTTAGCTTCGAAACCGCTACTGCTTACTAAGGGCATTTCCTCAGACATTAATGCGACATCGTGGAAACTAGACAACTTTCTTCTCCTATCAATCTCAGCTTCAATAAATTGGTCCAAAGTCATCCCTTTAGTTTCGAAGGTGTCATTGCCGACTAAGGATAATTTCTCTACCATTATTCCGATATCGTGGAAACTAGGGGGACGCTTATAATTTTTTAACTCATCTTGAATTTGTTCCAAAGTTTTACCTTTAGTTTCCGGCACATATATGACGATGAAGGGTATGCCCAAAACGCAACAACAGGCAAACACGAAGAAGGGCACGTGCATGCCGAATGCATCTTTGGTGAACTGGAAAAATTTCGAAGCTATCAAGCAGAATATACAGTAGCAGATGTCGTTAAAGCTAAAGGCAAAGGCTTTCACATTCGTGGGAAAAATCTCGCCTATTAAAATGATGGAAACTGTTTGCAAGCCTATGTTGATCGCCACCACGAAGCCGATAAGTGCAACGATCGATAGGATGGAAAAGTTGGAGATGTCAATGCTGGTTTCAGTTTTAATATAAAAGTAGGTGCCTTCTACAAATAGTGCAATGCTGCACCCGATCAAAGATGCAATGGCCAAAGGTATTCTGCCGGTTCTATCCACAAGCAGCGACGATATTGCCGATGCTATTATTTTCACACCGAAGAAAATGGATGACGCCACAACAGGCGACATGTCGTTCGAAGCCTGCTCAAACACTATCTGTGCATAGAAAAGAAGTGCTGTAGTTCCGCTTAGTTCAGTGAAGGCTCTTACCCCCAAAATTATATACAAAGCTCTTCTATTGCTTCTTACGGTGAACAAGTCTAAATATTTCCCAGTATTAGCGCTCTCTTCTTCAACTGACTTTTGCATTCTACTCAGTTCCTCATCTACATCTTCGCCGCCTCTGAATGTACTTAAGCTCTTCTTCGCTTTGTCCATTTGACCTTTCATAATTAAATAGTAGGGGCTTTCAGGCATCCAAACAAATGTCAATATTAAAAATAGGGGGAATATAGAAGAAATCCAAGCTGTAGTTTCTAACGCCAGGTAGGACCCGATAACATTAGTCACTAAAATGCCTCCTGTAGCACTCACCACAAAGCTTGACGTCAACAACCCTCTGATCTTATAATCCGCAATTTCTGCTACGTACATGGGGATGGTGCAGTACGTGAGCCCATCTGGAATTCCAGCTACGAATCTTGCTGCCATGATCACAGGTACCGATTTAGCGAAAGCCAGCATTGTCCAGGAAATGAAGAACAGAGCGGCCGTCAGTAAGATCACATTTTTCCTTCCAAGTCGATCTAAAATTACTCCAGCCAGGGCAGACCCACAAACGGCTCCTATTAAAATCATCACTGCAATCCAGGAGCCTTCGTTGTCCGTTGTTGGTATCGGCGAGTCCTTTTCCAGAAGTATGGGAAGGGCTGACGAAGTCCATCCATAGTGCATGCCGCTTGAGAATACATTGAGTGAACCTGGAAGTAAAATGGAGTATTTTCGGAGAATTCATGTTCTATATTTGAACTGTTAGCATACGCACTTGTCACAGTTGCTAGGTATTGGAACAATCTTTTTGAATAATGTTTAGAGCGGTTATTGGAAACATTCATTTTAAAGGGAAAGATCACTTTTAATATCTGTTTACGAAGGTTCCAAAGGCAGGCGTCACTTGGATTTGTTTAAATTCTGCAACTGAGGAGCAGCTGGAAGTTGAGCCGCAGGAAAACGCCTTGTTTTCCACACATCTCTTTCAGAAATAAATAACTGCTGTAGCAAGTAAAATAGCTAGTCTGTTGATAACGAGGGCCGTGCACTTGATAGCGCGTGTAAACGTTTTCTAATTGTATGATAGCACGGCACGATAAGATTAGCTACAACCTTGATTACTTCCTAAATATAAGGGGTAGATAAGGAAGTATCCCTATAATGTTTATAGTGAAACGTCACATGTTGTCAAAATTCTTAATTCGTTAGTAATTTTGAGGTAGCTTAGGTTGTCAAATGTGACAGTCATTAGTACGATTAAAAACCCTAAAATGATGTTTCGTGTCAATTTAGGTGATAAATGCCATTTATGGGCAAAATGCTTTGTTGACAAACATCTTGTTTTTAGTGTTCAGAAATGTAATCATCAAGATAAATCGTGAATGTTGACATACTTATTAAGCAGTGAGAAAGTTCGTGCAATATAACACTTTCGTATATATTTTTTGAAAACCTTCTTTGCCTGTCTGGTGGAATTTTGCTACCTATTTAGGTTTTCTAGTTATTGCTATTTCAACTATTCCTTTTTCCTTGAGGTTAACTTACTCCAAGTGTGCGAACCAACTATTTATGTAAACTTAGCCTTAATTATAGTGTATCCATTCGCCTATTTTGGCTTTATTTTTCACTGAGTTATTGTATTTCCGCTTGAATTGAGTAGTGTAGTGTATATTTAAATTTGGACCCTTAGAAAAACCAGAAAACCAGAAAAAAATATGGCATTCCTTTCTTTCGAAAACTTTCTGTATGCGGTTTTAGGATGGGGATTGGAAATTTGAGATTTTAGTTTTTCTTTTGACTTACAACGTGTTTGTTCAATGTTTTCAGTATGGTGTATATTTTATCTTATAGGTTTGATGTGTTTCTACACCTAATTGGTTACCTCAAGATGTGATTGTATTTCAGAAATAACACATCTGTTGACTGTACGCAGTCGAATGTAGGATTTGGTGATCTCTGCTTTCACGTGGCCTAGTACTCTGTCGAATTTTTCCTTTTTCTTCTTTTCTCCTGTTTGTCGCACTTCTGATTTCTTGTTGTTGCTCTGCTATTTCTACGAGATTTGCAGTACTACCTGGAAAATCGAAAATCCGTAGATGTATGAAGTAGGTACAGATTGCTGCTCTACCCACCTGTTGGAATGCAGATTTGAAGTTGACAAAGGCAGCATATCTGCAGCCCGAGTTCGTCCTGACAGACTTCTGAATTTTAAACACATATCGCGGCTATTAAGGTCGGGTCTAGAACAATTCGCCGCAGCCGATTGACGGAGGTACAATTTTCCATCGCAGAATTCGCTGTCAGAACACTCTACTATTCTGAATTCAGTGCGAATGAAGTACTAACATATAGAGTAATTTTTTAAAAACTCAATTGCAACAGGCCCTGGATAGCCTGGATGAGTTAGCAGTACCGAAGTGTATTGTCAGTCTATGTCAAATTTTAAATTTGCAGGTTAAGTTTTGCATCAGTCTGTGTCAAATAACAAACAAAACCTAACCTACTAACCTCGAATTTGACATAGACTGACAATATACTTCAGTACTGCCAACTGATTCAGGCTATCCAGAGCCAAAAAATCACTCTGTATTAAAAACGTGTTTACTAAAAATAGTAATTGTACCTATACCAAGGTGCTTAAATTTAACTGTTTGTCACGAATGTAGATTTAGTTGCCTAGGCCCGTAGGGCCAAGTCAAATAAGATACATGGATAAAAGGGAACTTCAGTGCTGAGAAGTACATTATGTTTTTTTTAAATCGAGAAATCATGAAAATACTACATTTTAACCAACTTTTGCAGGTTATGATGACTTCGGTTGACGTTTATATTGACATGGTATTTGATCCTTAAATCAGCTCTGGTAGTCATGCCAAACAATTAAATATTAAAGTCATAAAAAACACAGAGTTGAAATGATTTGCATATCTGAATAAAATCACATAATTTGTCAATTGAAAGTTGCACTGTAAAATGTAGCCAGTAACATTCGAATTTACTTGAATAGGCTTGAACAGAATGAAACTCAAATTTCATAGGTTGTAGGTAGCAATGTAGATTTGTAAAATATAAAAAGGTTGAAGTATTATACCAGCAAAAGCCAATTTAATAGAGCCGGCACAGTAAAATTTAAAACATGCAAAGTCACGAAGGTGCGTAGCAATCTAAAGTAAATTACAAAAGGTCTTATAATGAGCAGTTTAAAATAATAAGTGGTAAGAGGAGGATTAACGATTGTAACGTGCAAAAGAGCACAAAGCCAGCCAAATTTACATACAGAAGGAAAACCGAGGAATTTGAAGGAAAGCAGGAAAAAGTACAGAAATTAAGATCCAAGCAGGCCAGTGATAAAATTTTGGTGAACACATAAATAATCAGTGCAGTGACCAAGTTAAACTTAAAAGTGCTTTTTAAATAAACATTGTGGCGCATTCCTAGATGGACAATTTTATGAAAATCAAAAGAACAATTATTTTAGGCTAAGGTTATTGTACATAATTATCACATTTGTTAGTTTTAGAATTTTAAATTAATGTAATTGAGTTACTTACTTCCTGTTAAAATCAATGTTTGATGGTAGTTGCATAGCAACCAGACTCTCGCTTGTTTTTAACAATAAAATGATGCTGACACGTTGAAAATTGCTCGAGTTTTAATTAATCTTTTTCGGTGTTGAACATAAATTCAGGTAAAATAAAGTACACCATCGTGTTCACAAGGCTGCAGAGCATCGACACCAATAAAGGCAAGAGTTTCCACGTCATAAAAATAAATTTCTTTCGGCTGCTCTTCGACGTTGGCATCGGGGACCTTCCGGACACCACAACGAGCACCGTACGAGGTCTTGAGCAGCAAGCAGGGATTACCAGTGGGCAGTTCGAGCAGCCAGCAACCTTCAGATCATCGCCGGGGAGCTGCAGGAAGCGGTAAATTACCAGAGGGGATCTGGCGGTGACTTCGCCTGCAAGAGAAGTTAGGTTAGTGAAATTTTTTTAAATACGCCCGATCTGGCTGAAATTTTGGCCAAACCTGAAGGCAGTCTTGGAGAGCCGGTTTCCGGAGGATTTGTGTGCCCAAATATAATAGCAAGCCCAGGAGAATTAGTTAAAATTTGCAAATGGGCCCCATAAACAATCAAACGCAGACCCACGCCGTTTAAAACAACCAAGGCTTAGCGTCACTAGAAAACATAAGTGGTTTAAACGCCGTTTGATGGCGGTAAATTAAAATTGACTTACCGATAAAATCTGCTCATTTTAGTTGATTTAATTTCACAAAAACGCACGACTTCAGTATGTTTACAATTCTTAGTGTGTCACCATTTGACGTTGTGAGCGCATGCGCTCTGTAAAGTAATTTTCACGATAATACAGCGGCGTCCCGCACTAATTTTAACTAAGGAACCCAACGCCCGTTTGAGATTTCTAAGTTTTATGCTGTGATTCTATGAGCTAGCCAACTTATTAATTCAGATAAGTAATTCAGATAGGGGCAAAACACCATTTTTAACAACATTGCCAGTAAATAAAGAACCCGGAGTTGTTTTTCACCAAAAATTCAATGTCCGTTTAAAGTCAAAAATTATTATGTGGTGATTTATGTTTAAAGCTAATTCATTACAATATAAAATAATATATCACATAAGTCATTGCAATATATCGCCCGCCCTTTTTTAAAAAGTCGTAAAACAGTGCATTACTTTACTAGCGATTTCTCCTATTTTAATTTTGATTTCGACGTTCTTCAATGCCGATTTAAAAAAAGTCATTTTTTATCAATTCAATACAATATATTGTTACGGCTCCTCGTTGCACGCCATAAATATGAACCGATTCGGGCTCTTAGTTTGTGTTACTTATTAGTATATGTTTATAAATTATATTTTAATCAATTTAAATTGCCCTGTTTATATTATTTGAATATTAATAGTTATCCTTTGTGCTAGCTCCTGAAAATCAGGGGGTGGATTCCTTTTATCTAGATTACTTATTCTGAAATTCGATGTTCTGATTTTAATTTTATTACAAGTCAAAAATAACTTCTGCTAACTAATATGTCAAACAAATTTGAAAATTCAATGACAAATACCAGATCGCTACACTCGCCACTTAACAATATCAAACAGTAAGTAATTCCTTAATAATGAATTCAGCTTTTTAGTCTTTATTTTCTTTCAGTGCTTATCTAAATCCCTAAACCTCGCTCACCTTTCACTGCAACTTATCAGTGTTCCTGATGTTAACCAACTTGCTCCACTCCGTCAACAACCGCAACTGCTCAGTCACCAAACACAGCGAAAACCTCCAATGACACCCCAATATGTCAAAACTGCCCAGAATCAGGAACAGAAGATCCCTTACAGCATGGACCCAAAACGGACCTCAGTTGTAGTTACACAACTCGGGATATGGAAAGTTCGTTCCCCACATTTCGTTCCCGGGATATTTCGTCTCCCCACATCTCGTACCCGGAAACTTCGTTCCCGAGCAAGCTCAATTTGTCTCCTAGATTACAGGGCGTTGAAAAACGAGTGCAGCGATCGGAATACAGTTAAAAAATGAAAGATATTTTAATTAACTTATTTATGATATGAACAAAATAAATTGTATTTATTAAAAATGACGGTTTAATCTAAGTACGTATCTTTCTAATATTTTTTATAGGGATATCATTTCTCATTCTGAACAACTTTTCTTGGTAATATTTTGCCGTATCATGAACAAAAAGGGCAGTTTACCTGAAAAGAAAATAATTTTTGTTTAACTGTCAAGGCCGACTTGTTTTTGAAAAACTGAAAATTTCCTAAAATTCTCTACAAACCAAGCAGGAATTATAATTCCTATAACACTTTATGTAAAACCAAAGAGCATACGATCTTTGGTAAAACTAAAAATAAAATTTAGTTCCCTCTTGTAAACTCAATCCCGGGACCTACTGTATATATTTCTTATCAGTTTATTATAATACACAAATTAATTAAAATATCTTTCATTTTTTCAACTGCATTCCGATTGCTGTACTCGTTTTTCAACACCGTGTAATCTAGGAGACAAATTGAGCTCGCTCGGGAACGAAGTTTCCGGGTACGAGATGTGGGGAGACGAAATATCCCCGGAACGAAATGTGGGGTACGAAATGTGGGGAACGAACTTTCCGCAAACCCACAACTCCAACACCGCATCCAAAAACATTCCTCCAAATTACTCCACTGACCAGCACCAAGAACCAACGTTCTCTCATCCAGAATTCTCCTTTGGTACTAACAGCTCGATGCAATCCAAATCAATTGATATACAGTGTCAAATGTAATTCTTCAGTAAACTTAACTTAGTATTTTTCTCTATTTATTCTTCTTTGTAGATTAGTCCTGCTTTCAGTTTAGTTTTTCACCATATACTTGCTATCTTCATCCAGTTTGTATCTCATCTTCTTACATTAAATTCCATTTTCATTTCACCACGCAAATTTAGTCTTAATATCAACCCTTCTTAATTTCCAAACATTTTACTTATAAAATAGGGTTTGTTTCATACTTTTTTCTACTCCTTTATTAGTAAATTGCTCATTGTGCAATGTTTACTTGATTAGTAAATTCGTTGTTACAAACAGTGTTAAGTAATGACTAACACGTAATTTTTGTATTACGTTCTTTTAGCTTCCGTTGTTTGTACGAAGCGGTGTAGGGCTGTGACTGCAGCCGCCTATTTTTTAAGACGGTGTGACAGTAATGATTTGACAGTTAATAAAACATTTCTTTTTCATTTAACGAAATGAGTGTGGTCGTAGAAAAAGTATAGTACGCAACTCGAGCTATAGAGCAATTACGCGCTCGTGAAATTACACACGCGCCGCTACGCGGCTTGTGCTTAACTTTTCCAACTCGCGTGTAATATGCTTCCTACAGCTAGTTTTATTAAAAGGCCGCCGAAACGACTTTTTAAAAAACGTTTATTTTTATTTTACAATGAAATATAACATTGGAAGCACACAGATTAGCTGCCAGACAATTTCTTACATCTAGCTACGAACTAACTGGAACTTATCTTAGAGGTGCAAGCTACTTGTATATATACTATGTCTAATCAACTAAGATAAGCGTTATCTCTAAAAGGGAGCGCGAGACAGGAAGCCACGTGCGTTCAAGATTGCAGACTTGCAATTCATACAAAGAAGCTATTTATCGTTCAAGGTTGCAAGCTTGCAGTTTTACACAGGGGGCCATTGTCTAGTCATAATATAACAAGCTCTCGTTGTGTAATATACGATTATCTACTCCGGTGGGATAAGTAACTCATTACGTCACTCATTTGACACTATTTCAGTTAGGTAATGAAGCTCATTACACCACTCAGTTATGTAATGGTTTCATTACGCAACTGAGTTGTGTAATGACTTCATTACCTAATTGAAATAGTGTCAAATGAATGACATAATGACATTTGCCTACTAAAATATTTTTGAAAATGACAGATCTCAATTAGCTATATTTTATTCAATTATAAATTCTATTTTCTTTTATAATTACATACCCATTATTCATATTCCAAATTCATTTTCGTATTGATCACCATATTATTCAAATATTGTAATCCCTTAATCGTATTTTAAAATTGATTTTTATAACCCTATATTCATATCATTACAATATGTTACGGTATGGTACTTTCTATCATTCACACATTATGTAGAGGTTGTGCTGGAATAAAAATTCAAGGAGTTTGGTGCCTCCTCTTTCGTTTGTTGATGCCATGACATGCCAGTACTGTCTGTGTTTCATCTTTTTTGGCTCCAGCTTTGTCATTAACCTCACCATTTAGTAGTGTATGCTGAGCGTTGGAATGGGCAGTAGCTTCCGATACATCTTGATACAAAGTTTCATCTTCTTTATCATTGTGTTGAAGTGGGTGTATACAATTGTATTATTTGAATATATTTTATTTAATTTTATTATTAGATACGCTACTCTTGGACTTCCACTCGCCACTTCTAGAACTCTGTTTACCCAAACTATATTTACAAAAAAAAACATATTCCTCCCAAGGAAGTGTCGTCTTCTCTTCAATAGAGCATATTTGGGCTTCTCTTCTTCTTCGGATTTCACTTATTTCTAAAATTAGTATTCAGATTAAACTTTACGAGACCATATAGGGGTAATTTAGAGAAAGTGTTTACAAGATATACATTTTTCCCTAATAATAATGCCTATAATTGTAAAGAGTGTCACGCATTCTCCGAAAATAATGACACCCTGCGAATCTTAGCAAGTTGCACAAATATCTTTCGGCGAAAGAGGGCGATGCTGAACTTTATTAATGCGATAGGCAATTCAGTTCTACATGTGTTCTCTGTTCCCAGCGCTTTGTATACCCCTGTCCAAGGTAGCGGAAAGAAAGGGTGCGAAAAGCAATCCCTGGTTACGGTAAGCTACCAGAAGTATCAATTGAAAGTGGCAACATTTAATGCTAGGTCACTGGCATCGGAAAATAGATTCTTAGAGTTGGATCAAGAATTAAAGAAAATCAACTGGGATGTGATAGGATTAGCCGAAGTAAGGTGAAAAAATGGAAAGAGTATGGGGAGGCCTATACCCAGCAGTGGGTTGAAGATGATGATGATGCTGATGAAGGTGAAAAGACGAAGAATATATAACGCTAAATAACGGCAATGGGTTCTATTATAAAGGCGAAGAACAAACAGAAAATGGGGGCGTAGGATTCATAATTAACAAAAGAATAGCAAAATATGTCTTAGAAATAAGAGGAATATCGAATAGAGTAGCGTATGTAGTTTTGAGACTAAACAATCGATACAAACTGAAAATTATCCAAGTCTATGCCCCAACCACTTCCTATGATGACACAGCAGTAGAATAATTCTATGATGAAATTAACAGATGCTTAGAACAAGAAAAAACTTACTATAACATCATTATCGGTGATTTCAATGCGAAAATAGGTAAACAGCGAAACAAAATTGAAAAGTGTATTGGAAATTATGGTATTGGCGAAAGCAATGAAAGAGGAGAGCTATTAATAAACTTCTTAACCAACAATAATGTATTGCGATGGTATTTAGCCCTCAAATCGGCTCTGATTGCAGTACAAGCAAATAGCAAATTAAATCATTAGAGCACAGAGTTGTAATAATGCAAGCATCTGAGAAAATTCACATAAATTGCCAAATCATAATAACACTGGTATAATTCGCCAATGAAATTGATTGTAATTGAATAGGCACAGAAATATGGAAGCTCAAATTCCGTGTATTGGGTTTAGCAATGTAATTTTAATCGTAATATAATAGATTTGCACAAACTAAAAGCCGAATCTAAATTAATTAAGAACTGGCACAAAAAGTTCAAGTTAGACACAGCTTAAAAATGGAAGCGTAGAAAGTAAAGTCATTAGAGAATGAATAGCAAATGAACATTTTAATAAAAGGTAAGAACAAGAATGACTAGAAGAATAAGGCAAAGAACATAGAAAAGCCAGGCAAGTCATTTATTACATGAAAATACAAGACTTGGGGTTTTGAAGAGATTGAAATAGCAAGAAATCAGATGGAATTCAAATAAGCAAGAAATTAGACAATGTTGGTGGATTAAAAACTTAGTCAGTGTAGTGATAAACAATGGGCATTTAAGTGTGGTAAAAAAATCAAGTGAGTGGCGCATAAAAAAACGTTGAGAAATAAACAATTCCAAAAGACAATAATTCTAGTACATAAGAGATTGTAATTAACTGATAAAATTTTGTTAAATTAGATTATAAGTTATGTTTTTGTACCTGGTTGATTTCCTACAATTCAAATCTGTAGACAGTGTTTTGTCAATAACGACAGGGGGGAGCGATTGTTTCTGAATAAATTGTTAGAAGTTGCCTGTTTTTGCTCTGACTTTAATTAAAGATTTTTCATAGAAAGCATAAATTTACATAAAAATAAATAGCACCATAGTGATCAGCACGTGTTAGTGTATCAGAACCATTGGAGGCAAAAGATTCCACGCACTTGAGTTTTTTGCGTTCCGAGGCATCATCGGCAGAGAACGGCTACGACGCCAGCTTCCGCAGAATCAGTTTTCAGCATCGTGGGAAGACATAGGGTGGCAAGTTTATTCCAGCAGCACCACACAGCAAGCCCCAAGCCCACAACAATCCGAGAAGCCCGCCAGGAGTACAGATTTCACCCTGATCTTCACAAGGGGGCCTGAGATGCTACGAATGTGAGAATGCACCAATAGCACACGATCTGGAAAACAAAGGAATACATAGACGCCACTTGAAGGCAATTATTCAAAATCTTACCATCAAAATTTGTTCATTTAATTGTTGATAAATCAATTTCACACGCGAGCTGAAAATAACTCGAACTTGGTTTGATAGAATTGACATTTCAGTTTAACAACGGCACATTACGCCTACATTTCAGGTCAATCTGCCTACTTTTCAGAGGCGTACCGTAAAATTTTTAACTAGGAAAGTCAGGAACCCAACACCTGAGATTTTGAGTTTTAATTTCATGTCTCTGTTTAAAATTGAGCTAGCGAAGTCATTAAATCAGATGAATGGATTAGATAAAGGGCAAACTACCACAAGAGTAATTCTCAATTTTGGCGTACCCAACGAAATAAATTAAGCAGTCAGTTTGATCTTAATAAATAGTAGAACTAAATTAAATATTGTGTGGTGACTCTTTTTATTTATTACATTAATTATAAACATACAAATATTATACGATTAAGGGTCATTGCAGTATATGTGATGAATAGCCTTTACAAGGAAAATATTCAAAATAAGTGTCGGTGTTAAATAGCTTCGCAACAAGCAGCGATCATAGAAAAGTGCGTACTAAAATATCCATCGATACAATAAAAGAACGAACGAAACTTATACAGAGTGGAAACATTAAACGTATAGATGGGGAAATACTAAAGGCACAAAATTACAAATATATTAATCATATAGAAAAAGAACTAAGACAACAGCAGAGCAAATTACTAGCTTGACGGTAACCGAGATAAACAGAAAACTAACAACAGCAATTGTAGAAGCAACGGAACTTGTTAACACACGAAAGTTAGAGAAACAATACAAACTATCACAAGGAACAAAACAACTATTAAGTAAAAGAAGAGAACTGAGGTATATGAGGAAATGGGATGAATAAGCAGAACTAAATAAAACGATTAAAAAAAATTCGGACAGATTTACTGCAGTACAATATGGAATTAATTCAAAAAATCATTGAAGAAAATAAAAATATGAAAGTTTTAAGATCAAATTTTGCTCTAGGGAAGCAACATATTGTGAAGCTACAAAATAAATATGGTCAGGAAACTATAAATCAGAACGAAACAACTAAAGTAGTTGAAGAGTACTAGGCGACATTGTATACATCAAAAACACAGAAAGAAAAAAGACAAGAATTAAGATCAAGACCAAAGATAATGAATGCCGATTCTGAAGAAATACCGTGTATAACAACAGATGAAATTAAAGAAGCCATCAGACACATAAAAAATAGGAAGTCACCCGGCGAAGATGGAATAGTTATAGAGCACATAAGATATGGAGGCGATAAACTACTGCACACTCTTAAACTATTATACAATAAGTGTTTAGAGGAAGGAGACACTCCGAAGGACTGGAATAATGCAATACTTGTTTTCCTGCATAAAAATGGAGATAAGGCAGACATTAAAAACTATAGACCCATTAGTTTATTATCACATCTAAGCAGATTATTTATGAAGATCATCGCAAATACCTTGACTAGAAAACTGGATGCATACCAATCTATAGAACAAGCCGGTTATAGAAGAGAATATGGGACCACAGAACACTTGCAAAGCCTAAAGAGTATAATAGAAAAGTGTACTGAATATAATATACCACTAGCATTGGCATATATAGATTATGACAAGGCGTTTGAAACCTTAGAAATGAATGAAATTATTAAAGCTCTTGACGACTGTCGAATAACTAGATACCAGGTATACAAATATTATTAAGAACATATACAGAAACGCAACAAGCACAATAAAATTAAAAATACCATCAGATAAAATTAAAATTGAAAGAGGGGTACGACAAGGTGACACTTTATCACAAAAATTGTATACATTAACTTTATAAAAAGTGTTGAAACAACTTAAATGGGATGAAAAAGGTATCATAATAGACGAAAGAAATTTTACAAATTTAAGGTATGCTGACGACATTGTGCTAATAGCGAAAGATAAAAGTGAACTACAAGCTATGATAGAACAATTGCATGGAATAGCGAAGGAATTTGGGCTAAATAAGAACAATGGAAAAAAAACAATTATGACAAATACAGAAGATCCTCTAGTCATCGAGGTAGATGGAGAACAAAAAGAACAAGTTGATTCATATGTATACCTAGGCCATACAATGAAAATGTGAAAAGAAAATCAGGAGGCTGAATTGAATCGACGAATAACACAAGGATGGGCTGCATTCAGTAAACTAAGTTACGTTCTAAAGGATAAAAACTTTACAAAACACCTTAAAGCAAAAATATTTGATTCATGTATATTACCTGTGTTGACTTATGGAACAGAGACGATGACTTTTACAAATAAAGCTATGAGAAAAATGGAAACAAGACAGCGAGCTATGGAAAGGAGAATGATAAGAGTAACGCTGATAGACAGAAAAAAAAACATGTATACGACAAAGAACAGATGTGACCGATGTAGTAGAAAGAATATCAAAACAGAAATGAGTTGGGCAGGCCACTTAATACGAGGCGAAGAACGGTGGACTAACATTATTTTGAATTGGAGGCCCAGAATGAGTAAAAGGAGTGTGGGTCGACCCATGAAAAGATGGTCAGATGACATAAAGGCGGTATCTGGGAAACAATGGATGAGAATGGCAAGAGACCGAGAACTGTGGAAAAGAAAAGGGGAGGACTATATCCAGTTTTGCAAGCGGAATGTCTGACAGAGAAGAAGAAGAAGAAGAAGATGTGTTAATATTAACAAGGGTGCACGTAAGACTTAGATGCCCAATAGTGCACTAACTGGCAGTTTGGGTATAACACGCAAAAGTGGATGGATGACGGAAGATAATCTTACCAGTTCTTCGAACATTTTGTAATTATTGCTAAATGTTCTCAGGAAAGTGCTTTTTGACAACTGCAAATTGAATGTTAATGGCAAAATCATAGAGTTTTCAAAGAAAAACCTCTTTGAGATTTCCCTAGACACATCTCACATCCTCTACATCGACTTGATGTGTCGATGTGGATCGCTTAAGACAAAATTGAAGTCAGAACAACCCAACTGGCTCATATGAAATCATGAGAAAATGTTTTTCATCTACAATATCCCTGAGTTTACAAACAAGGCATTTCTTGAGCGGTTCAGTACTAAGAACACAAGCAGAATTGCGAAATGCTGAATTTTTCCATTTAATAGAAACGTGTTGTCTCACCAACACATTTAACATCTTTTTATGTTGAACAGAACAAGCGCTGGGGCAAATCCAGATATAGAAAACAGAGAAAATGACGGCAACCAATATTTTTAGTAACATTCTTATTCAGTCAGCATCCGTAGCACCGATACAAATATGCCCATATCAAAAGGCATCAGAAAAGAACCCAACGCAACAGACAACAAAAATTGTAGAAAAACACCACAGAAAGATGAGAAAAGAAAAGTTTAAGGATTTTAACAAAGCCAATCAAAAACAAAGAAAATTAAGAGAAACTTACCTGTTCAATCCAACAGCACTGAGCCGGAAATAGAAATGTAATCAGATATTGATATCAATCTCTATTATTTGGATAATTTTAGTAATACCGAGTTTCTAGTAGAACCTCATGCACCAGACAAGAAGGATCCACTCAAGGAAGAAAATAAAGAGGCTAGGAAGGAAGATAAAAGTATTCTTTTCAAAATAAACGATTTTATACTTTAGAAATTCAAAAGGAAACATTTACTATAGCGTTTGAAAGCAAAATCCATTTTTCGAGGGGAAAATATTTTTCACACAAAAAATGTATAGATTTAAAAAAATAGGTGGTACCTCACAAACACGACTTTACGACATAATCGGGAAATATACCTAAAATACGCGGCCCTAACTCTGTTACGATGGCGCTAACAAAAAGGTTTGCTCCAGCTAAAACTCAGTCGCGAAGGCGGGTTCTTTACGACCTTTGAGTTAGGGCTCTACTCCGGTACGAGAGGTAAAAGATGTTCAATAATTGAAGCTCCACCACATTCGGAATAGATCGAGACAACAAAATCAACACAGGCAGGCCCACTCTGAACGTGGAATTAAGTAGGCCCTTTCTACTTTCTATTTCTGCCTTGGCACAACTTGAGGTAGCGACTGTACAGCTGATTCGAACCTGCCTTTGATGGCATCAACTTTCACTTATCTGATTTCCTGTACAAAACAAGAAAACATGCAAACACCAATGAAAAACGATAAACAATTAACAAAGGACTCTATTAAAACAATAAGGTATGTATAGCAATAAACATGAAAATGTTTACTAGTTACGTCTAAAAATAATCGACAAAAGGTGTTAGTTAGGTTAAAGACGCAAAATTTAGACTAAACGCAAGTGACAAAACGACAACAATTGACATGGTTACATGAATGAAATTAGCAACAGTCACTCAAGTAGTGGCACGACAATAATGTTTACTTGACTTTCAACGCCAAACAACTTATCAACGATGTTTACTTAAACTTCCAACGCAAGGAGACGTATAAGCATTAAAATTTGACGATAATTTACTTTAATAACAGTAGTGTCTGTTTAACATCTCTCACTTTAAACGACAATGCATACCTTGACGGAACTTTATTTCAACAAAGCACTTGATAGAAAATCAGATGTACGGGTTACTTTGGTTGTCCTCACCGGCAGGTCGCATCTGCAGGCCAATGCCACGAATAAAAGGAAACAACTGGAAACTGCACAGAGCGGCATTCAAGTAGACGTCGATCTAAATGCCCCGGAAAGGAAGAATGAAGCACCCTACGACAGGTAGATGCAGGACGGTTCTAGTGGCTTCACTACAATAATGGTTTAGCGCGTCCACGGGGGGTTTCACTTAATAATCCGCCATTGAAGTAAATTTGGAGGTACCAGCTCCACGGAACAGAAAAAGGACCCTTGGCTACGACACTAACTTGACTGGCTTGACGATGACTAACATGCAGTTTCACTTCTTAATAATTTGGACTTACGACGGGGCCAAAGCCCTGCCGGAACCAGCGACGTCTCATCAGCTCGAGAACCGGAAGGTGATTAGAGCTTCGCGCTAAGATCCCAGAAGCCAAAATAAATTGCGCAACCGCCACTTACTGATTGATCTCTCTCTAGCTTAAGCAAGCCGTTCGGGAAAATTTTAGAATGACGAAATTTGACTCAACAACTCTGCCTGAACCCTCGCGGAAAGTTTTGAACCTGTCTTGTAGGCGACGATAAAGCACGACGCATGTGGGAATAGATTGCGTCATCCCAAACAGGAATAAAGCTTGGATTTAGAATTGAATTTCAAGGAATAGTAATGAATCTGCAATATGTTAGCATGTAAAATAAGCGAAAATAACTATCGTATGGACTAAAATTTTGAGTACACCACTGAACTACGAGTTTAACTTACGTGCATCGGGAAAATGCTAATATTTGGGCTTAAAATACGGAAAGTACTAGCTCCGATAAATTGTTCTAACATAGGGTTTTGTTGAACAGTCTGGAACATATTGGATGATACCATATTGGTTTGGCGGAGAAGACATTTTTACAAGAGTTTCAAAAGATCAAGTGATATATTCTATTTTTGCGATGTGTTATTGTCGTTTACTTATATCTTCACTGCTGACTTGGATTTGAACCGTGTGTGTGTTTATATTTTTTCCAGAAAAGTATATTTAGTATATTTCATTTTGTTGTCATTTTGATAAAATTTAAAAAAATCCAACCTCTATACATTTGTTATATTAAAACTAAATTTTACTAGACTTGCCCCATTCAAGGGCAATACATGTATAATTCAAGGGATATGTTCCCTGAATGGGAGACTGTGATGGATTTCAAAATATTATCCTTAACAAAAATCATCTTTTGGGTTTCGCAATAACAATGCTACCCTATAACTTGTGTGTAACTTGTTTTCAATAAAACTTCATTATGAATGGAAGATATTTGCTGTTTTCCCTATTGAGACGACTGGTTTGCTTTCTAAGAGTGTATTTGGTATCTTCAGATGCTGCCTCTGAAGGGATTCGTTGATGTTGTTTTTAATTTCCTAATCAGGCCCTTTAGTTCTGTAGCTGTGTTATATCTACACAGTTCTGCACAGTTACCGTGTTGCTCCAACTGCCATCGTGTGAATTTCTTGCAGAGTATGTTCATTACATTTTCAATATCAGCTTCCTTTCTTAGTGGAATATTAGTTGTCAATTTGTTTTATGGTTAACCAACGTTGTAGGATTTGGTTTTTTGTAGGTACTTATTGCAGACAGGTCAAGAGTGACGTTAGCACATGCACAACAGTCAGTTTAGACTTAAATAATATTTTAGAAATTTTACGCCGCTAATAAGTCACAATCGGTGCTTTCTTCTTTAGGGCGCGAGGAATACGCGATAAAGCCGAGAGATCAGCGGTGCGCGACCCCGTGTAGACGACGCCAAGCGCAATCCCTCTTAAGTTTCCCCAGAAGAAGCCCAGAAATGGATGAAAGCAAGGTGCTTGTCCTACTAAAGGCACTTTATTCCAGCGACCAGCTCATCCAGCTCTTACTGAAAGAACCATCAGCTCCTAGGCCCACTGGATCGAAGAAATGACAATAATACGTCTCCAAAGCTCACGACAAACGAACGGATCACAAAGTGATAAGCGACCACCAGGTCGATGCACCGCCAAGATTAATTAAGAGTACGACGTACCTGCACTAAGGTACTTTCCTGTCTGGAGGGCATCGCTAGACGAAGACTATAGTTTTTGTTCAAATGGCGAAGATCAGGCTGCAGATTCTCTCCCAGTACCTCCCCACTGGCGCTTAGGCTTTTACAAGGTTAAAATACAACTAGTTAGCTAGTCCGAGGGTAACCAAAAGGGTGCTCAGAGAAAGCTTAGCATGTGCACTACTCCATTAACACGCGAAGACCATCCTAGCCATTGCCGTAACTAGGAATTTTGGCTGGGGAGGGCCAGGCCCCAACAACCAACCATCGTTTGACCGCGCGTTTGAATATTTTCTTGAACATATCAATATCTTGTTGATTGGTATTGCGATTTCTCTTTATCATAATGTTTTGAGCTTGTAACTAACGGACTTCAAGCAGTCAGGGTCATTTACACTCGTCATCATCAGATAATACTCTTTGCTACAGTGGCGTTACTGCAAAATTTACCCCCCCCCCCCACTTCACGCAAGATAAATTTGTGCCACCTCTCCCAAATTATAAAGTGTACCACACAGGTATAATTTGAAAACAAAGTTATGATAAATAAAACCTTACTTTTAATAACGAAATACTTATACATGGCGCAAAAACTAGTTGGTAAATGCAATATTAAGTTATATTAAAATAAGAAAATATAAGAAAGTGTATCAATGCAGCAGGGACATCCAAATACCTGCAAACTGTGATGCAAGTGTTCTTCAATTCTATTTCTATAATTTAAACTTCCCCCGCATTTACGATTTGAAAATGTTTTTTTTTTATTATATTTGAACAAATGCTTTTTTTGCTTTATATATGTCTATATTGATAGCTGTGTCATTTCTATATCCAAAATCCTTCTGGAGAGGTGCGAATCCTGGGATATTTAAAAAAATATATTTCAAATTTTGCATGGGCCTCCTGTATGTATGTGTTCATTTCATTGCTAACGCTGGCGTTTAATTTTAGTATTTAAAAAATAGTAATTTTAGTATCACTGATCTTCTCGCGATTGTAATTTGGTAAGTTGTGAAGTTGTTTTTTGTTTTCTTTTAAATTACGCTAATTAATGAGTCAGAATGCCCTGAGTGGCAACTGACGCTCCATTCCCCATAATGCATGGCGTTCCGGCATGCGATTTCGATTCCGTACTTTGAATTTCAATTTCATCTAAATATTTAATTACACCGTTTTAAATTTAAATTCTTTAAAAATATGTGAAAACAAAATATATACTAGTTTCAGTGGTTGAGCATGAAACTTTTTAAATATTTCTTATAACTGTGGGGCCCCAAAGTTGATCTTCGTTATTCCATACTTTGATGCATAGATATAGTTAAGAGCTACTTTGAACGCAGTAATTTTGAGAATGACACCACTTCAAAATTCATAATCACAGTAATTTCATTAATTTTATTAATACTATCGTAGATAATCCAAGCAAACCTTTCATGTGTATATTTGCGCCCCAATGATTTTAACGGTAGCCTACACATTGTAAATTAAAAAAAAATCTTTCGATTAGAGCCCCCATATTTGTAACTTATGCCTCCTCCCCCGCACTGCGAGGTCTTGCAGGCCTACAGTTACGGCACTGCTTTGCTACATAAAGCACTATGAAACATAAAATTCTGGATCTTACTCTTCAAAGTGATAAATTGAACTCTTTAGGTAAAGCAAACGTCCAAATAGCAAGTCACCGTACGTCTGAACTATAGATGTGACCCTTTATTTATTGAAACTGAAGAGGCACTAAACGAAATGACGCACAACTAACTAGAAACAAATAATATTCAGACGAAAAAAATCTTTTCAAAAGATTGGAAAAACTAAATTGTATTTTTACACGAATGATGTTTTATTTTCCATATTATTTTTTAATTAGAACCATCGACCATCAATCTAACATTTGGTATTTATACTATGTTTTTTTGAAATCAAAACAAATAACAAAATCAAAAAATGTAAGAATGTGTGTCGGTCGTTAACGACCCGCTAGGTTTAAATGGGTTAATACAAAAGCAGACATTTAAATTTATTTAACTTTTATTTTGCTGGGGTGGGCCAGACTGTACTCTGGGGAGGGCCTGGCCCCTTTGCTCCCCCCCCCCCGCTTCTTACGCCCATGATCCTAGCAAAGGCTGTTTGTCGAAATTTAACAAAGGCGCAGCCATATTTAACCGTTTAGTTGCAGGAACGACGGCAGCACATAGAGTACAGCGCCAATAGTCGATTTTTCGTCGAAGTAATTAATTTTAGGTTAAGTAAACTTAGCTTGTTACATAAATAGTAATAAAGTTACATATAATCTTTTCTTAAACTAATACACTCGAAAATAAATTAGACTCTAGCTCTAAACTACCCATATAAATGCTAATTAGTTAATATGAGAAAGAAATTAAGCTATAGTTAACCAGTTCAGAGCAAAAGCTACTTATTCAAAATATGGTTATAAAAAAGTTTAAGAACTCAGAGATTTGTACTGGGCCCGTTAATCAATAGGTAGGTTGAAATGTAGGTAGTTGGCTGAGGTGGTTTACTTACATGATGCATTCTAAAATGTCTCTCTAGCTGAGACAATCCGTGATTAACCTTTTGAGTGTTTGGCACTAGTCGCCTTTGACAAGGAAACTATTTCCTAAAGATTGTAGATATTCTTCGAGTTCTCTTTATTCGGTCGACTCCCAGATGCGAAGTTTCAGTGGATTGTGATTCAAGTAGCGGTTGAATATACATTTTATTACATTGTGAAAAGGATTCTGATGATGTGCAAAGCGTTGGAGTTCTATTTTAAATAGTTTAACTATTAGTTGCCATTTTGGTTCATCAATAGTCTTACTAAATTTCTTAGATTTTTAAAGTATTCTAGTAGATTGTTGATCATAAGTTGTTGGGCTTCTGTTGTTTGCTGTATGAAAACGCAATAGTATTTGGATACGGTGCAATAATTTTGTGTATTTCCATAAAATTGGCATCGTCCACATCGAGCGATCTCTCTATCTCTCTCTCTCTCTATTAGACAACTTTATAGACAGATATGTTAACAAACTTAAACAGTACTTTATGGCAGTAATATCTTTCGCTTGATGCCTGTCATATGATCTTAGTGCTGCCGATATATCTTATGCTTCGGTCGTGGCTGCGTGATTTTTATGATTACCATAAAGGACTTATCCTCAGATAGTATAAATTTAATATTTACCTTGTGGTGCCTCCTGACATTGTTTGATATTGGTGGTTATTTTTTTTTAGCAAAGAAGTATACATATTTTGTAATGAGTATATATTAGTTACTAAGTAACAGACGATTTCCTGGATTGGACCGTGTCATTATGGAGATCGAAGAACGCAACTTTGACATGGTTTGCAAGTTGAGTTACGGTTTTCTTTTGCTTTTCCTCCTGATGAAGCCCCTTATGAACGTGGGGGGAAACGTTGAGTTGGACCTCAATAATGACACGGTCCAATCCCGCAAGTCGTTTGTGTTACTTAATGACAATGGCCTTGAAATCCTCCGAAATCATATATTAGATACGTAGTAGACAAATATTGAGGAGGGCTGGGTATCTTTTCAGTATTCTTACTTGAGAGTTTGATGTAAAATTTCCATAACTAGACAGAAGTTGATATCTGTTACTGGTAGTAATTTTTGTAGATCCTTAGTAGCCCATTGTAGCCTGGGTGTTTCGCTTCTGGGATATTTCTTTTCCTTTTAGTTTTTCGCGTTTTACTTTTTTTTGAAATTTAATGGATTTTAATGTAGTTATCGATTCTTTAATTGCAACAAATGCAATTTCCGGTTCTGCTTTTAAGATTATGGGTGTTAAAGTCACTACTTCGTATAGCGGCTCCATTCTGTTCTATTACATGACAACCAAGGTATATGTAGCAGCCCTTGGTTAAACTACTGGATTCGTTTAGTTGTAGTTTGTTTTGTAGTGCGGGCACACTTGTTAGCACACATTTCTAAAAGCAATATTGACGTGGGGTAATTAAATTGATATTTTATTGTATTGCTATTTAAAATAATATAAGAGATAAATTAAGTTGTACAATAACAAGAATAAAACCCTGCTGGAGCCTGTGGTTTGAATCTGATACAATTCGTTAACAACTCTAACCACTCAAATTGGCGAAGAGCATACCTTCGGGAAACTTTGTCGTGTTAGTTTCTCTCCAAGGCTACTGACGATAGCAACTTAGCTGTCGTATTTAGCAGTTGGTAAATATTTGTGTGGTTGGGGGTTTTTAATGAATTGTGCCAACAACAAGAATGGTCAATTTCCACAACGAATTGAAGTTAAAGCTTTTTATTATTATGTTTGTTCTTGTGTAGTAGCTTGTAATAATGATAATAGTTAAACGATTATATCATAACATTTAAAACAGAAAAATTTGCCAATAAGTCAAAAACTTAAGTATTTTTATTGAAAGTACACTTACCTATTATGTCTGCATTTAACAGTATTATTAACGTACCTAAAGTAACTTACCTCTAATATTGTTACAATTTACGTATAATTGTTTCATTGTAACAATTTAAAATTAAATTTTGCAGAATCACGTTGTTTTCACTTCTGTAGAAAAGTGTTGTGAGTCATTACCATCAGATATCCTATTATTATAACTAAGTACTAAAAAATTCTAAGTACTTACAAATACTATAATTATAAAACATCTCATCAGCAACCATTTCGCATACTTAAACTATTTTTCAGTCTGTGAAAATGTAAATACGAAAATCCGTATCTATAAACATAATGTGCTTACACTTTAAGTTTTATTGTAATGTAAATACAGACGGCATTATAGATAATAAAAAGATATGGAACATAGAAAAAATGGTAACAATGGTAGTTACCTATGTTACCTAATCTTTTGGCATTGTATGTGGGTTTGATATGTTCGGCAAGAAAAAACTATCACTGTATTTGCGACTAAATAGCTACTCTGTAAATACATACACACAAATATCCAGTCTGTAAAGAGTACAAAGTGATTGTGCTCCTTTTTCTATTATTGAACGTACCATTATTACATTATATTTAATTTGAAATTAATATCTTTGTATTGACATTTCAAAAGCTTCAAATGTACGTAATTTATATTTTGATTACTATATAGAACTTAAAGCGTAAGGCATATATTTAGATTGCTCAAGAAGACAACGAATATCTTACAAAGGCGTATAAATAATAAAATTTGATTCATGTTCTATTTTGGGTAGATTAAGACTTGAGTAAAAAAAATAAATTATTCCTACGAAATTAGTTAAGTATTAAAGCAATAAAGCTAATTCTTTTTACAAAGACATTTCCTAATTATATCACTAATTAATTCAGGTACAGATAAATGCAAATTTAGTCTAAAGAAAGACTATCCATTCATTGCTTCTCACGCATGGGCTCCAATTCTGGCAGTTCATGGGCCTGAGTTTTGCCTTTGAGTTCGTCCTGGATTTGCTCCAAAGTTTTTCCCTTAGTTTCAGGGACAACAAAAATGATAAACACCAACCCAAAGGCACAACACGTTGCAAAAATAAAGAAGGGCACGTGGATGCCAAAACCGTCTCTCGTTATTTGAAAGAACTTCGCAACGAGCGCGGTCGTAATGGCAAAGTAGGTGTTGCAGAAACTCATTGCGAAAGCTTTAACGTTTGTGGGGAACAGTTCGGCCATTATTAGCATCGGAATTACCTGCATACCCAAGCTGAACATCACCACGTACACGATAAGGGCTATTATGGGTATAATTGAGTATTTCGTTATGTCGAGACTAGTTTTGTTTAGGATGTAAAAGTAAATCGCTTCAATTAACAACGCTAAACCAGCACCAGTTATAGACATAATCATCAAGGGCTTTCTCCCGGCTTTGTCCACGATCACTGTGCAGACGGCCGCGAACACAACTTGCATGGTAAAATAAATCGTGGCTGCCACATTGGGTGCAATGCTACTCCCAGCTTCCTTGAATACCATTTGGGCGTAGAATGCAATGGCGGTGGTACCACTCAGCTGTTGAGCGGCACGCAGTCCCATGAATATAAACACCGCCCTTCTGTTGCTTCTCACCAAGAACAAATCCAAATATCGTCCAGAATTCGCCATCTGCTGCTCAACGGCCTGCGTTATGCGCTTCAACTCACCATCGACGTTTTGCGTGCCCTTGAATATCCTCAGGCTCTTCTTCGCCTCTTCAAACTTCCCCTTCATTATTAAATAGTAAGGGCTTTCCGGCATCCAGGAGAAGGTCAAGAGTAGAATCACCGGTAGCGTTGAAGCTACCATAGCCGTCGCGGCGATGCTCAGATGGGCCCCGATGATGGTCATCAACAAAATACCGGATATCATGGTGAGCGTGATGCAGGAACCCAAGAAGCCCCTGATTTTGGGGTCTGAAATTTCTCCTATAAACACCGGCAAAGAGCTGATCATCAGGCCGTCACCGAAGCCTGCCAGTGACCTCGCGATGATAAGCACTGCGACTGAGCGTGCGAAAGCTACCATTATCCATGATATGAAGAAAGGAACGGCTGCTATCCTGATGATGTTCTTTCGGCCGATCCGGTCCAAGAGGAATATTCCAGTGTTTGCGCCGCAGAGAATGGTAAGTACAAATACAGCTGCAATCCAGGAGCCTTGACTCTCGGTCATGGGGATTTCTGAGTCGGGCTTGAGAAGTTTCGGCAAGAATGTCGAAGTCCATCCGTAGTGCATTCCGCTGCATGTGATGTTGAGGCATCCTGAAAGCATAATGAATTAGTTACACATGCTGGTTGGGGGATTTCACTTGCAAGCGAAGTAAAGGAGAAAAATTGCTAGAAAAGGATATATACTGCTCAACAAATGAACTGGACCACAGATAAAAATTGTATTTGTTACATTACGTCATAGTATATAGATATAATAGTATATTATGTTATTAGGAGCAAAAGTTATATTTTATGTGGCGAAGCTGGACGGGTTATCTGCCGAGCTTGCGAGGCAGATAAGTACAGCCGAGCCACATAAAGATACTTTTGCTCCGAATAACATTTTTTCTTCAAACGTTTTTATAACAAATTATTTACAACTTTCTGAACAAAATTCGAAGAAAATTACTTGACACTTGACAGGGGCAGATAATATTATCTGCCGCTGACGAGCGGCAGATAAAGTTGTCAGCGGCAGATAATAACTTTATCTGCCGCTGACGAGCGGCAGATAAAGTCGTCAGCGGCAGATAATAACTTTATCTGCCGCTCGTTAGCGGCAGATAATATTATCTGCCGCTTGGAAATAAAGTGACTGTTTAGCATCATCAATCCAGCAGTATAATGCCATATTTTACTGCCGTTTGAAGAAAAAAGTTTTTGTTTTATAGTATACTCATATTAAGCATATTTAATTGGACTATCCTCAAATATCAACTGAAAAATTAACAAAATCATATTAATAAAACTAAAAAATAATAAAATATAAAAAAACTATATTTCACAAAATATGGGAAAGAACAAAAACAGGAAATTAATAGTTCTTTGAGTCTCCTCGAAAAGTTTAACATTTTTTGGCAACGATTTGGCATACTTGTGCTGTCAACATTTGGGCAAAATTAAAAAATTTCAAATGATAATATTATATTAATGGACCTAGTTTTACTTAAATTAAATTATAAAGAGAAATGCTTTTTATAGTGACACAATCCTAAAAGGTTATCAAAAACGCCAAGACTTTTCTTTTGAAAAATATTTTTAAAAATTGCAACAATATATGCAAATGGTACAGTTCATTTGTGGAGCAGTATACTTTGGTGGGTGAATGTAACTACTGTACCCTCTTATGTTGTCACATTGTACAAAAACTATTAGGAAACTTCATCTGCAGATAAAAGGGATGAATCTATCAGAATCAAGGTATTTCTCGGTGTAAGCAATTTTATCATCTGAAGAACTTTTATGTTTAAGGTATTTTAAAAATCTAGTTAAAATAGTTTTTAGATTTTTAAACTAAATCTCAAATAAAAAAGTTACAGAAGAAAATATGTTTACCTTTACTGTTACCGTGTCGACAAGCACGTCTTCATTAATCACATTACTTATTTTCATTTTGAAAAAGTGGAGCAAGTGAATAAATCGGCGTTGTTGGTAACAATGTGAATTTCTGTAGTTGTAAGAGTGTATAATTTTGTAATTAGGGTATAAAGCGGTAGTTGATCCTTGCTTTAATTTCCTAATATACTATTTACATTATTTGTGCATTTGTACATTACAATATTTAAATTAAGTAGATTTAACTTGGCATAAGTGTACATATCCGGTTAGCACGAATCAGCGCTATCTCGCGTCCAGTGTTTTCAATGCTATGTCGGAAGTAATGCTTTTGGGTTCGAAACAAATATTGATGGATGCACACCCGCCCGGTAGAGCAGGCAGCATTTCTAGTGCTGTTATTTCGTTAAGCAGGTCGTTTGTCCGCGGTGGAAGGTTTTGCCGGTGGCAAATGAAGTACAGTTTGTCCGAGCCTTAAAAAGACGTCCCAACTTCAAAAGTTTAGGCAAAGCAGGTTCTAGCCTATTTCTGAGATTTCTAGTAGAGCGCTAGTGGTATACAAGCGGAAAATGACGTCAGCAAAAGGCCAGCACGCAGCACCAAGAAATTGAACGACACCCAAGGCGAGGTAATCGAGCAACGTCGAAGTGAATAAAGTAGATGTAAACAGCGGATCTGCGTCATTTGAGCATACAACAATTGTTAGCGTTAAAGCTGATTACCACACAGCCTGTCTCAGCACCTGGATTTGCATTGTATCACAACATGAAAGCAATTGCTTAGGCGAGTGACGTCAGGCTGCGATGGTGACGAGTTACCCATATCAAAGTTAAAGGCGGTTCCACGCAGATTTCGGGCGGAGCCTTACTTTTATGGCTAAAATAAAGATATATTATATACAGTACTTTGGCGACGATTTATTGTTATTTAAAATATAGATGCATTCTAGATACAGTAACTGTGAAGTTAATTTAATATTATTTAACTTATAAATGCGTGAAAAACTAGCTGTTGCGCGTTCAGATTCTCTTATTATGCAAAGAAAATGCATGTAGACATGGCCATTTATTCTAGGAGTCGATTTCACTATTGCTTCGCACATTGGCTTTCATTTGAGTAGAAGTGTGGAGCTTATGTTGTCAGTTGTGACGAGCACAGGGTTGGTCAAGATCGAGATAATTTCCACATTAATTTGTCTTTAACGACGAACTGTTATACGAAATAAGGTAGGAGGTCCCCTATTGCAACTGAGCTAGGTGGCATAAAAAAGGGCAAACAATGTATGACGATATAAATGTGTACGAGACGTCGCGGATTAAGTTAACCCCACAGAAAACTGCCGCGTTACAATTTGACGCCCAAGCGAAGAGACTAGAAAACCGCCGCATTGCAACTATAATTAGTAATTTCCAGCATATAGTGCTCCTGAGTAAAAATTAAAGTTTTAAAGTATCTTAGAGACAAAATAATTGTGATCGAACAGGAAAAGGCACCAAAATTAATCCGTTGAGCGGTGCTTTCAATATAATATGGCTGATATCATATTATGTTAGATGCACTATCGCGCCATATGTGCGACAATTTGTGATAAAAATAATTAACAAAGGAGAAATCCGTTTAAAATCAAGTCTATTACTGATAACACGAATACAAATCGACAAATACATACAAAGAAAAAAGCAACGGACCCCACTCAAAAGCTTAGTCCTTTGCATTAAGATTCCACACAAAATGTTGTAAAAGTCATCTAGTAGGTTATGCCATTCTCCAGTTACTCTCTTTACAAAAGTTATGCAATTTCATAAGACCTATCATATAATTTTGGGTTGGTTACCATTGATCGAGTGGTTACAATCAAAATTCTAAATTTATAAAAATGCTAGAAGCTGAAAGCAAAACTTCGGAAGGTTGTGCCAAAGTAAAACACTAAAATTGTATCAATAACAATAGAATTATTAAGCAATCAGATATGTAGAAGCCGTTGGTAGAGAGAAAAAAAATTACAGGCAATGAACGGTAGAACGAAACACAGAGGAACAAGTTAGACAACGCCCGAGAGGAATTAAAAGAAGTAGTATTACAGAATACAAAACTGAAAGAGGAGAATTCTATGTTAAGGAAAGTAGTAACCAAGCGAGAAAGCAGATTGGACATTTTGGAAAAAAGAAGGGCAGATGAGGAAGCCAATTGTCTAGGAAATGCAATATTCTGGAGAAGAATAAACAGGGAATTTAAAAAGAAAGAGTGACATTAAGGAATACAGAGATCAATATTGAAACTTACAGAAGGGGGCCCTAGACCAGGGATGGGCAAACTTTTTCCTATGCGGGCCAATATTTACAAACAGAATCTATGGTGGGCCAGGTTTTTAAATTTTTGGCTATATATTTATACAAAATTAAATGATATGAATGATATTCAAATGAGGTACACTATGAAATAAGGACATAGAATACATAGCTATTTATTGCAGGTAATCTATAAAATAGGAACAAAGATTTATTAATGTAAGTACGTACATTATTTAAGCCCTTGATGAATTTTTGTTTCGTGATTTATGTTATGTTATTATCTACTTCTGGGTCGATGTCGCGGGCGCAATTGCAACCGTTCGCGGGCCGGAGATAGCCCGCGGGCCGTATTTTGCCCATCCCTGCACTAGACGAAGCAATCAGGGAACGAAACACACAGGTAAGAAAAAGATAAATGGTACTTTATGGGACAAAAATAACAACAAAGAAAACAAGAAACGGTTATACAATATTATTGTCCAAAGTAATAACAAAAAGCTCGGAAGTGTGGCCAATTAAAGAGAGAATTGGGAAAATGCTACAGGCTACAGAAACTGACCTCTGGAGGAGAGCAGGTGGTAGTTCAAGAAGAGAAAATATAAGAAATACAGAATTAGAAAATTGATGAATCTAAGACGTACAATAATTGATGACATTAAAGAGAAACAACTGGTATGGTTTATACATGTTAAAAATTTAAGCCAGAAACGAGATTACCTAAACAGGTTTTGCGGTGGAAACTGGGATGAAGGAGAAAACAAGGGAGACCTAGAAAAAGCTGGTAGAGTGGCATCAACGAAGAAAGAGAAGAAGAGAAAAAGGTTTAGAAGAAGACCTGTGGAATGACAGAGAAGTATGTTGATAGTGTAACCAGAGACGTAGAACGTTGTAAACCGATAATTATATATACAGGGTGATTCAGAAGTATGGTTATTACATTAAATGGGTCTATACTGACCTCAGTAGAATTACATTGTACTAAAAATGTATCAAAAAATGGCATGACGTCTTGGCAAATTCTGCACTAGTTTAATTACATGAGAGGGATTTAACCTACTGCATAAAATGTGCTTGAAATAAAAATAACTGTTTTTTGCTATGCATTTTATCTTAATTTAGTCTTACCGCAAACACATGTGAGGAGTTAAATACATAGAAATTCATTCCAGTGACTAGTGACCATCAATCAGTTCAAGCAATTAAATGTTTAATTTATTGTGAGATTATTATAAATTTTTAACTTATAGTTTATTAACAAAGTTATTCTGTTTGATGTCTTCTAACTATCCTTAATTATAATTACCATACTTATGAATTACCCTATATAATTACAATGCGTATGTATTGAAATATATCGACTATAGCAACCGATTATGATCTTCTCTTGAAATAATTTAGTTACTTCCAGCATAATATTAGTATTGAGAGTATACTAGAATGATATAACTGTAGACCGTTATTTTAGTTTTACGAACAGGAAACCATAGACACAAGTGTATTAGAAACATTTTATATGAAAAGCTAAAAAAATCAAATCATCTTGTTCTTATGGCACATTTGAATACCTAGATTATACTGTAAATGTGACTTAATCTACAAGATAAGCTACAATAAGAGTACGTAGAAAAACGTTAGTACAGCGAAATTTCATATTATGGTATTCGGATTTTATGTCATTGAACTGCCAAGTTTGTCAAATTATTGTTTTTTGACAGTTCTCTTATTTATAGATTTCTACCCATATAACATTCATAACAACCGGTAAAACTATAACAGTTTTCAAACTTATTTACGCTTGAGGAATTCAAAATGTGCGTTTTTCAGTTCAGAGCATTCAAATTATTTCATCGAATTTCCTCTGTTGTTACATAAATGACAAAATTTTAGTACTTGGCGTCACGTTAAAAAAATATGTGGCCTTCAAATAAAAGAAATAGAAGCAGTATTTTTGTTTTCTAATATTTATTGAAGAATTTTAAACATATATTTAATTTTTCCGAATGCTCCAAAACACCCGAAATGGCAGTAGCAGCTGCTCCTTAGAGGCTGAGGGGCTCGAGCCTCCCAGCCGTCAAAAGCTTAGTTGTAATTAGAAAAGGGTAAATATTATTTTATTGAAAATATATTTGATCATCTAACCCACCGTTATAATTTAACAAGATTAATGTAATGAGAATCGCTATTCGATCCCACTTAAAACATACAAAACAGTACACAAGAAGTATGTCAGTACAGCATGAGTCATGTCAATACACTCGCTCGTATCATATGCGACTCCGAATTTGTATGGGAATTATGGGTGAAAACGCGATCGCTGCAGAATCGGTAGTATAGCAGCTCAATGTGAGAGCTCACACTTTTAGAGCCGTCACGGCTGTGTGATATCTTATCGTAATATTTACAAATTTTGTGTTCCAGAAAATGTTATGTAATCCGAAGATAAAGGAGGCCACCGCGCCAATAGCATTACTCTTTGGAAATGTTGTGAATTGCGCAAGCCTGAATGAAGTGTAAATGTAGCAAGAAGAATTATTGTGAGTCGCGTTTGTATGATCTTTTACAATATCGATTGCAGTTGCGGTGTGTCTATATAATTATCTGCAGTGATATCGGTTGTCTCCTGTAGTTTTATTAAAACAATTACGGATAATTTCATAACTAATGTCCTTAATATTAATTTTAAAATCCTACTGTTAGTTGAAAGTGTTAAAACAACTGCCATGGGTAAAATATGCGCGTAATGTAGGTGGGTCATTAATTATTTTTATTTTTTACTTAGTTGTTACAAATAATGAACCTCCCAAATAAAATTTTCACGAGCCGCCACTGCCAATAGGATATCATTTGTCGAAATTTCTGATCACTTTAGTTGTCCTAAAAATGGCTATTATTTGATACTTTCCATACACCAAAAGTATATTGTTATTGCACACTATGCAATAATAGTGTATTATGTTACACGATCGGTTAGTGCTCTAGAACGGGCCGAAAAAAATGTTTGAGACTTGTTCTAATAACGATCGAGTGATGAAGATATAAAAATAATAATACCGTTAAGTACTACAATAATATTGTTTGCATGGTTTTTGTTTGTATAGTAATCAAATACAATAAATATTTATGCTACAAGTAGGAAAAGGACATCATTTCCTTACGGATGTGCATTACAGAACATTATTTCATTTCCTAACTTAAATTAATGAGAAAAATAAACTTTTCCTGATGAAATAGAAAACTATACTATAAAACAGTCCTAGTACCATTATATTCATAATGGACCTGTTACTTTGTTGTTATCATACCAATCAAGAAGGATACGATCAAGTGACCTTTCCGTAATAGATTTAATTTAATTAAAACGAATGATTTTTAGTGAGTTCTCAATTTGAAATGCAGTTGACGTTTTCTGGTCGCTTTTAGCATAAATATTTAGTAGTCGAAACATGTGTTAAAAGAACCAGAAGAACTTAGAGAACTAAACAGAAAAGAAGTTTCGCCGCTGACGTGGTTTACACGTTGAGTTACCGTGCTCCTTTTGCTTTTTCCTCCTGATGAAGCCCCTTACGAAACTGGGCGAAACGTCGAGTTCTTCTAATGACACGGTCCAATCCTGGATGTCGTTTTTTACTTAATGACAATGGCCGTGAAAGCCTCCGAAATCAGAAGAGGAGAATAACAGTGCCAGAAAGAGAGAGAGAGAATGCGAATATCTAATACGAAAGATGCAAACGCTGTCTAAACGAGATACAAATGGAAAGCTAATTAAATACATACCAGAAGTACTAAAACAGATAGCAAAGACATTGAAAGAAGAAAAAAACCGAGAAGATGGCTGGAAAGACTAGAGGAACTGGGATTTAGATCCAAAACAAAAAGGAAAACTGCAACTAGCGTAAAAGATCAAGAATTAACAATTGAATCATAGAACACTCAAGAGTTGAACAGATAAGGTAAGATCAGACAACTGGTAGCGAAAGCCAGGAGATATAATGTAGATATATTGGGAGTACTAGAGACAAGTATAAAAGGAGAAACCAGTACACAAATATAGGACTACATCTGGATGAACGAAGGCGGAGAAGATAGCAGATATGGGATAGTCTTCCTGATAAATAAAACAGAAAAATGAAAAGTAATAGACTGGAAGAAAATAAGCAAAGGGTTGCGTCTATTAAGCACAAGGGGACAATATAGGAAGATAAACATTGTAAATACATACGCTCCAACAGAAATGGTGGAAGAAGAAATAAAACAAAAATGTTATGAAAAACTAGCGAGAACAGTCAACAAAATTGCAAAGTTCGATATAAATCTGATTATAGGTTACCAAAACGCGAACATAGGTAAAGTGAAAGTAGTCGAAGCAATAGTTGGGAAAGAAAGTCTGCATGATAAATCAAATAAAAATGGCGAACCATTAATCAATTTAGCAATGCAAAATAGAAAGAAGCATATACAAAGCAACATGGTGTAGTCCATATGGGAAAAACAGAAATCAGGTAGACCATTTGCTGGTCTCAGAAAGACAAGTGAACACCATAAATTAAGTAAGATCGTGTAGGGGAGCAGTTGGTAAGAATTAAAATGAAGAAAGTCAGGCCAGATTATAAACGTATCTAACAGAAGCCAAAGAAAAGTATAGCGGAAACACTAAAAAATGCAGAGATACGGGGAAAACACTCGGAAATGAGGCTGCAAATAAAAGTAGTTAAAACGGGGTAGAAAATAAGTGGCCACTTATAAAAGCAACTCGAAGAGAGTGTGGAGAATTAATTGAAGAAACGGAAGCAAAAAAGAAAAAGACTGGTTTGGCCAAGAATGCGAAGAAGCAACCCAAAAAAGCAAGAGAGGTAAAAGGCAGTGGTTACAACAATAAACACAAGAATCCGAAAACCAATACAAAACCGCGAGAAAGAAAGTTAAAAAAATTTGCACCAAAAATAAGAGAGAAAAAATAAACGCAAAAATAGAAGAGTTAGAAAAATCAAAAAAGAAAAAATGCAAAGCCCTTCTACAGAATATTATACGGAGAAAGAAAAGAGTTTCAACAGCAAGTGATTGGTTTAGGGAATGAAGCCGGAGAGCTGTGCATGGAAGAATCGAAGATAACAGAAATTTACCAACATTTTAAAAAGGTATTCAGAAACCAAGAAGCATAGAGAATAGAGCAAAAACGAAATATAGTAACGGAAGAAAAACTACCGAATTGGGAGAACATCCAAAGAATAATAAGTCATGGAAAAAGTAATAAAAGTCCCTTAAAATTAATAAAATACGGAAACGAAGAATTGGTCTTTTAATTAATTAAAAAACATTGATAAAAAATGCCAAAGGAATCGAAAACAGCATTGATCTGCCCAATTTTCAAAAAGAGAACAAACAACTGATTGAGAACTACATATACGAAAAATGTAGAAACAAGAATATACGAATCCACGCTCTGTACATAGACTTTAATCAAGCCTTCAACAAAGTGAAAAGAAGAGATGCAATAGAAAAACAATTGAACTACAATTGGATCAAGACACAATAGACTAGTAACAATGACTTTGAATAGAACAATAAATAAGGTTAAATTTAAAGTCTGTATATCCACGGAATTCGAAAGCAACGTGGGGCTAAAACAAGGTGACCCCCTATCGCCACATCTGTTCAACATTGTTTTGGAACACATTCTAAAAAAGACCAGAATCAATGCCAAGACAAACATTGTTAACCGACTATATCAAATTTTGGCTACGCAGATGCTGTGGTAGTAATGGCGAGAACTACATGACCATGGGTTACTCGAAATAAAACAAAAGTAACGAACTAAACATAACAACAAAAACAACGAAAGAAGATGTAACCTTCAAAATGACAATGTGACATATTTAGGTGTCGATGTAAACAGTGAAGGAAAACAAGAAGAGGATATTTAAAAAAAAGGTTAGTAAGTGCGTGCGTTCAGTAGATCGGTACATAACAAGCAGAAGTGATCCAAGAGTGACAAAAATTCGATTGTACAAAGCAAAGTTATGAAACTTATCCTAAGGTACGCGCGGTAAACATGGATTGTAACGAAAGTGGAAGAAAATAAACTGTTAGTGCAGAAAAGGAAGATGTTAAGAACAATTTACAGAGGGGTAAAATAAGGGCAAAATTGGAGTAGAACCCAACATAAGTATACCGATAAAACAAAACAGATTAAGTTGGTTCGGACATATAATGACGAAGGGAAATGTTCTTGCTCATCTATACTACGTTTAATGAGCATGGTACAGTAGAAGCCCTCTCACAAATGAGCGCTAGATTTGAATAGAGTATTGCTATTGGTAAGCCGTTTATACACAACTCCCTTTTATTTGAAATGAAACATTTTTTAAAATTCTGGGTCTTTAGATTTATAACGTGTAAAATCAGCTTTGCGCCATCAATCCAATCCTTTCATTAAACGTAGTATAGCCATCTTTTTTCAAATTTCCAATTTAGCAAATTTCCACACTCTCTACGTGTTATATTAATAACATGGTAAATCGAGGTCATATAATGGTAGCTGTAATGAAGGAAATAAATCGAGGAATCCGCAGAAAAATCTGAAATAAATGATATTCTCCAGAAACGAATCGAATAATTCCTAAAAGCAGTCTGAACTTAACCGCTTTAAATGGGCATTCCAGAGTAGTTTTTAAACAATTACTTTCTAGCAAAAATACCAATTTAATAGATAAACATAAAAAACTAAACAAACATTTACGAAATATCGTTTTTTGCAAATATCGCACTTATTATAATGGTTAACAGTTTACTTTAATAGTTATTTGTAATCAATAAGTAAAGATTGCGTTTCTGGCCCGCGCCGAGTTTTATTAAAAGGCCGCCGAAACGACTTTTTAAAAAACGTTTATTTTTATTTTACAATGAAATATAACATTGGAAGCACACAGCTAGCCGCCGGACAATTTCTTACATCTAGCTATGATACGAACACAATGGAACTTATCGACTGACTGGAGCTTAACTTAGAAGTGCAAGCTACTAGTATATATACTATGCCTAATCAGCTAAGATAAGCGTTATCTCTAAAAGGGAGCGTGAGACAGGAAGCCACGTGCGTTCAAGGTTGCAGACTTGCAATTCATATAAAGAAGCTATTTATCGTTCAAGGTTGCAAGCTTGCAGTTTTACACAGGAGACCATTGTCTATTCATAATATAACACGTCCGCCGATAAAATGTTCAATGGGTGGTATTCAAATATGCCTCCATTGAACTTACAAAGAGAAAAGAAAATTAAACTTATGCATTTACGTTAACCGGTTCAAAATCTTTATTTAAAAATCTAATAAGTTTAATCTTCATTGTGTTTCTATTATAATACAAATACAATATAAAAATTATTAACATAAGAATAGTACACAGAGTAAATATAATTGCAGACACACTTAAATTATCAGATTTAATATAATTAACAGGTTTTAACAAATTTTCATATTTATTAAGTTTAATTCGGTCCTCAACCAATTTCTGGGTGTCAAGAGGTATCAAGTCAATCTTTGAAACATTTATGTGGTTTGATTCAGGAATTATTAAGCGGTCAATGTTTGAAATTTTTAAATTAACAATTTCATTTGAGGTTCTTTTTGCGGTGAATAACATGTGTTTTTGATTTATTGAAACAAGACAGTCTGAACTGAGGTGTAAGAGGTTAGTGCCAGATATTCCTTTTCTAAAATTCTGATTTTTACATTTGACGTCCAATATTGCTTCAGATGGGGAAGATATCAACCATGTCGCAGGATTTATTTGTGATATTTTGATTTCTGTTAAATTGAATAAATAAGGGATACATGTTTTATTTTTATTAAATGACAGAAGTTGTGTTTCGCACAATTTGTCGTTGGGGATTTCAAAGTAGTTATTTTGATTACAAAAGTAGGTGTCTAAAGTTATAAGTTTACAATGACTTATTTCAATGGGAATGCTGTTTTTAACGTTAAATAATAAAGTACTATAAGTAGGTATAATCATACGAAATTGATAATTTTGGATAAAAATCGGAAATGGTATTAATTGTATCATTTGATAATCGTTAGTTTTGGAAGTAAGAGGTATTTCGAATATAAATGTAATTCTGTTTTTAACTTGATAAACTTTTGTAATGATAATTGACTCGTATAAATGTAAATACTGTAACTCTGCAGGATATGGAATAGTTAAAGCTTTTTCTGATATGCTATTGAGATACGTCGAAATTTCATTTAGATTTTCAATTAAATCGTCATTATCAATTAATGACATATGCATCTGTTGATTTTGGGCAAAAGTTAATGCATTTTCTAGTTCCAAACAAGTGTTAATAAGTAGTTGCAAAAATTGAATTGCTTCTAGCAAGACTGTTTTTAAGGAGTATGTAGCGAGATTTTTGCCTAATTCCTCATTTTGTAAAATTATTTTATTTATATTTCTGTCTAATAATTCTTGACTCTTTGCTATATCATTGATTACTGAGATGGTATCATTTAAAATTTTAGTTTGTTCTAATATAACGTCATTTTGAATTTTATTGCTTTCTTGCAATTTAGTAATCATAGATTCATATCTGACTCCATCGTTGGCGTCGAGGTTTCCAGTTAAAAATTTGAAAGCGGATCCAAGTCCATCGAAAAGTTAATTGAGAGGACTTTTATTAATTTTATGTTTAATATTGTGAAATAATTGATTCAGAAGTTTATCAGCTTTTTCTACGTATTGTTTTAATATTATAAGTTAATTATTACGGTTGATAATAATGTCAATTTTCTCAAATTTCTATATTCAATAACATAACTTTTATTTTCGAGTAAAGGTATTACTTTCATTAAATTAGTTCTAAGTGTGTCATAATTAACAAATATAGGGGTATAGTCTATATTTCTAATAAGCGTCCATTCGCTTTGTTTAAGCACTACGTTTCCTAAATTTAAGGGTAGTAATCCTGAAAAAAGGGAAAGCAATAATTCCTTTTAGTCAGGGTGTTTTATATTTCCATTTTTTTAAAATTAGATTTAATTTTGAATTTCAACTTTACTTCTGAAATTTGTTTTAACAAATACTTTTTCATTTAATTGGAATGTTTGATTTTTCCGAATTGGTTTTAATTTTAAATTTAATCTTTACTTCTGAAATTTGTTTTAACAAATACTTTTTCATTTAATTGGAATGTTTGATTTTTCCGAATTGGTTTTAATTTTAAATTTAATCTTTACTTCTGAGATTTGTTTTAACAAATACTTTTTCGTTTAATTGAAATGTTTGATTTTTCTGAATTTGAATTTAATTTTAAATTGTTGTAAAGGTTTTTCTTTGTTTTCCTTTAGCAATATCAATTATAAAGGTATGTTGCTGTGAACATTTAGTTTTAACGCGAGAAATATTGTGATTATTAAAATTGTAAATACCATATTATGCTGGTCTTGTTTGTTTGTTAAGTGTAATTTTTATTTGAGTTTTTTTCGATTTAAATGATTTTAGTCTTAAGTTTTTTCTTAAGATATTATTTTTAAAATACTTTTGATACTTGAAGTTACTGATTTATTTATTAGAATTTATTTGCAATACTTAAAGTTTTTCAAAAATTCAGGGGTGTGTACAATCTTATTTCTTTCTTTAAACACACGGTTAAAAATTTAGTTATTTTGGCAAAATTTTTGATAAATGTTCTTTAATAGACTATTTGGTTAAAAATGATTTTATTTCGATTTTTAAGTGCTGGAAATTTTGATTGTTGAATTTTTAAATGAATCTGATTTTATTCCTACTTTAGAAGGAGCTATATAATCTAAATATTTTACAAATTTATGTTTGAATTACTAAACCTTATGAGTTGACTTTTCGTCAGTTTTGAAATTATATGTGCATTGATTTTAGTCTTAAATTGTTTTTTTAAATTGTTATTTAAAATAATTATCCAAGATACTTTTAATGTTTGGAGTTTTTGTTGTTAAAAAATTGTTATTTGAATTAATTATCTAAAATACTTTTAATGTTTGAAGTTTTTATATTAAAGTTGTAAAAAAATTGTTATTTAAATTAATTATCTAAAATACTTTTAATGTTTGAAGTTTTTATATTAAAGTTGTTAAGTCTGATAGACTGATTTTTGTTGAGCTCATAATTTTTATTTTTTTATAAGATTAAGGATTATAAATATTAGTTTCTTGTATTTCATTTAAAGTATTAATTACGCTTGTTTTAAATTGATTATTGTATGATTTCAATTGCTGAAGGCTTAGTCATGCCTTTTTCATTAAATTTTAATTTTGGATTTATTTTAGTTACATTTTTTTTTATGCTGATAAATTTTACGAAAAGTTCTGTACACAGGGTTAACTGTAGGTTTTGTTGAGAAAAATAAAAATCTTAATTTTTAGGTTTTGAAAAATTACATTAGTTTCACTTTTTTTTGTTTAATTTTTACGGGTTGTAATAAAATGGTATCGTAGCTCTTTCTGTCTGAATATGCATCCATTTATAATCTATTCGTGCGGATAATTTTGAAAATAAGTCGGATCCAATAAGTCCTATATAGTCTGGGTTAAAATTATATAAATAACATGTATGTGTTCCGTTTTCATAAAAAAGACTGGGGATTGGTAAATCTGCAATTAAGTTATGTTGAGAAATTCCATGAGATGTAATTATCTCGAATTCTGTTTCATAAATATAATTTGGAAAATGTTGTTGTACAAATTCTGGAGAAATTATTGTTTGTGAGCTACCTGTATCAATTAAAAGTTTATCGCCAGTGGCGGGAATTATAATATAAGGAAGATCTGATTTTGAATTTATATTAAAAGTTAAAATATGCTTTTCCGAGGCTCTTAATGAAAATTTACAGTATCGTCTGGATCTGGATATTCGAAATAATCTGGGGTGTGATCTAAGTCTTGTGAATTATCAGGGTCAGAATATTCCTGAAGGTTTTCGTTAAAATTTTCTGGAGTTGAAAATTCTCCATTTTCAAATAAATTTTCGATTAAGTCTTCATATTCATCCGGAGGTTTTTCTTGATGATAATTTAAATGATTAAAATTTCTATTAACGTTTTGAGAATTTGCTCGATATTTATTAGGGAAATTTGTTTGTTGAGTAGCTGGTCTTTTTATGGTGCTAAAGTCCATAGGTTCTGGTTTATTTGTTGGTGAAAAATTTGGTTTTGGTGCAAATGCATTAAAGCTTGAATTTTTAGTTATTCTAGAATTATTAGGATTGTTAAAATTTGTTGGATTTTTCAAATAGTTGGGATTTTGATTAAAATTATTTCGATTTTGTTGGAATGGTCTTTGCATAAAATTTGGGTTATTAAATTTAGGTTTATATGAATTTCGTGTTTGAATATTGGAAGTTAAATTTGATTTATTTAATTTCTGATTTTGAAAATTATTTTGATTTTGAGAATATCTGATATCAATTTCTTCTTTTACTATGCTTAAGGCTTGTTCTAGTGAAGTTGGGTTTCTACTTCTTACGAAGCTTCCTAAATTTTCATTTAGTCCACTTGTAAAAGTGCGAAGTGCTAAATCTTTGTTAGCTTTTAATTTATGAGTGATAATATCTTTTGATTCTTGACTCAGAGAAACTTTTGAATTATAAATAGCTAAATGAGTTCTAACTTTATTGAAAAATTCTATGGGAGAGTCTTTATTCTGTTTTAATTTAGTTAAATCAATTAAAAGATTCAATTCTGACCTTTGGTCGCCAAAATTTTCAATTAAGACATTTTTTAAGTCTTTCCAAGTATCATACTCGTAACCTGTGATTACTTCTAACGCTTGACCTTTTAATTTATTCCTTATCGAATTTAAAATTACTTGGTTGATATAATCGTTTAAATTTTCTGTACAAAATTTAGTTGCAATGATTTCTGCGGATCTGATAAATTCCGAAAGAGTGGCTTGATTACCATCATATGTGGGAATTTCATTTAATAAAGCTACATTAAAATGTGGGGGAAACAATGATGCGTTTTGATCAACCATATTTGGGTTGCTAATGTTGTTACAATTATTTAAAAATAAAATTCTAGGGATAGAATTCCTTGGTGAGCGTGATCTATCTCGTGACATAAAATTTTTACAATTGTTTCAAAATATAATTACAGGTGTTTTAACTAATGATTCAAGATAATAGTGATCTAAACATAAAAATTTTATAGACAAAAATTAATTTTGCTTTATTTGTTTCACTTATTTTTAATTTTTATTTATGTTAGTAAACAGTTTAATGACTAGGGGATGTTTAACAGGGGTACCTACGCGCAAGAACGCAAGCACAAATGCAAATTAAGCACACCTAGTATGTGCAGCAATTGGTCTGGCTTACTACGTTTTGCCTGAACTTATAAATAAATATTTAAAACTATGTTAGTATAATTTTTAAAACTTTATATTAGTTAACTTTGTTGTTTTAGGCGAACGCTTTAATAATTATCACTTTTGAAAATTATATTACGTTACTTTGTTGCCTTTAAAATTAATTATTTTGCTTTTTCTTTAAAACTTGAAAATTATTACTTAGGCGAACGCTTTAATAGTCGTTACTTTGTTGCCTTTAAAATATACCTTTGCTTTTTCTCTAAAGCTTGAAAATTATTATTTTTAAAATATACCTTTGCTTTTTCTCTAAAGCTTTGAAAATTATTATAAAAATATGCACTTACATTGTGCGTTATAATTGACGAACGGCGTGCGATCAAGCTACGTCCTGTTGTCTTCAAAAAGGATGCGTCGATCCTATTGATGTCGGCTGGCCTGCACAGAGGTCCTGAAGTCCGACTTGGATAGTCCAGCTTTGCGCTAGAGCGTTATCCAAAAGTTGTCCTGGGGTCGTCGTTGTTGACGTTGCCAATACCAGAGACTGATCCCAATGATCAAGAGTGGTCCCAATGACCAGATGGTTCCAATAACCACGGAGGAGCAGGAGCTGGGTCGACGGGCGCTTCTCACGATCGGGCGATGTTTGTCCCTGTTGGAGATGTCCGAAGATCCGCTGGGTGGTAGGTTTCGATTTGTGGCAAAGAGCTGAACCTCAAGGAAAGTTGCTGGTCGACTCGATGTTTGTAGTTTTCCAGGTTTTCCTCCACAAATCCGAACGACTGCGCCAGTTTTATTAAAAGGCCGCCGAAACGACTTTTTAAAAAACGTTTATTTTTATTTTACAATGAAATATAACATTGGAAGCACACAGCTAGCCGCCGGACAATTTCTTACATCTAGCTATGATACGAACACAATGGAACTTATCGACTGACTGGAGCTTAACTTAGAAGTGCAAGCTACTAGTATATATACTATGCCTAATCAGCTAAGATAAGCGTTATCTCTAAAAGGGAGCGTGAGACAGGAAGCCACGTGCGTTCAAGGTTGCAGACTTGCAATTCATATAAAGAAGCTATTTATCGTTCAAGGTTGCAAGCTTGCAGTTTTACACAGGAGACCATTGTCTATTCATAATATAACAGCCGTAAATTACAGCATGAGGTGCGAAGCCCCAGGTATATAACAAGCCAAAGGTCAAGTACACCTGTGTACGATTGAGGTACATGAAATATTTTAGGTGCAATTGAAAAGCTTTTTTGAAAGACGATCCATGGTACATTTATACAGCAAACTCAAACTACGTATATTAACCGAAATCAAATGATATCTTACAGAAGAAATCTTTCACGCCGCTGGCCAAAAATCCTTTGTTTGTATTTTTTTATGCATAAATAGCTATTAAAATGAGTTGAACTTGATTATTAAAAGGATATGAACGACCCATAAAGAATGTTAACTCCTGAAGGCGCAAAAGATATGCCTATAATTGATCGATCGTACATCGACAGTACTTATTATAATTTAAGGTCAAGTAATCTTACAGCCACTTAAACTGAGTAAATTGTGTACCTGCATAGCATAAACAATTTCTAAGTTTTTTTATGCTCAGAGCTAATCGCCTTTGCGTTGATTGCTCGAGAATGAGTAATTGACTTCCACTGTTCAGCTGGGTATGTTACTAAGACGGTTTCTGATTGAATTAATTCGGTTCTATTGTTCATGAATTTCCGCTTTTGCTTTTTCCAATTTGCATTTAAATTCTATTATAATGCAGTGCGTTAGCTTTATTTGATTACTATTTATCACATTCATTGGTACAGGGTGATTCATACGTATGGCCATTAAATTAAATGGGTGTATACTGATCACTAGAACTACAGTGTACTAAAAATTAATCGCTTATGGAAAAATCGCATTAGGGTCTGCTTCAAACTATTGAGAACCACTGGCTAACACCAGAGCCTTTATTAGCTATATAAGATTAACCGTTTTCCTCTCACATTTCCTTCCAGCTTTGAGAAACTAACACGTAATACACCAAATGTGATTGAAATATCCAAACTGTTTTTGCTTCTGAATGTTATCCGAAGTCGGTCTTATAGATAGCATCTGTTCGAAATTATGTTTATAGGAATGCATTCCAATGACTGTCAATCAGTTAAAGGAATTACATGTTTTATTTTTTTGTGGCAGTAGGAGGGTAGCAACCATAATTTCTGCAGAATAATAGATCAAGCCCACCATGGAAATCAAACTTGCCATGAAACAAATGTTTATTGTTTTCTAGTTTGACAGTTCAAATTTAGTTTTGATACTTGCAACAGTTATTATAGAAGTTAATTTTAAAATACGTGTAGAAAAAATAAATTTAACGAGAGAAAATTTTAGAGCTACAATTTACTATGACTGAAAAGTTTCCTCTCTCCGAACGAAAGCTTTGAAGAACTTCGTACTGAAATGACCAAACTCCTTCGCAGAGGTCTGTTTATAGCTGGTTTAATGAATTTAAATTTGTACAAGTAACACTCAGCGGCGATGTTCGCGAAGGACAACCAATTCCAGCAGTTGCCAAAATAAATATAGACACCGTGCGAAGAATAATTCAGGAGGATAATCGAGTCACATATAGAATTATTAGGAGCAACTTGGGCATTGGCCTGAATGCAATAAGCAAGATTTTACATAATCATTTGGGATGTAATAAAAATCTGTTGTCAGTGAATACCACACAGTTTAACAGAAGCACAAAAATAACTACTCATGGAATGATGTAAGAAGGTAAAGCTGGATGTATGCATTTGATCTAGAATCTAAGCTTCAGTATGCACAATGGGTGTTTCCAACAGATCTTAATCCAGTTAAAGTGAAGCGATCTCGAAGTGTTGGTAAGAAAAGTTTTGCTTGCTTTTTTTGAACATCAGAATCTATCACAACTGCCGTGCTTGAAAATAAACGTGCGGTTATAGCAGAACGGTACACAACAGTATGCCTGTCAGACGTTATTCAAAAAGCTCGTTTACTGTCCCAAGAGATCATTCTGCACCATGAAAATGGTTTAATCCATACCGCATATCAAACAAAAAGATGTTTAGAGGCTTCCGGCTTAAAATTGCTAAGTCGTCCCAAAACAGTCCCGACTTATCATCTTCCAATTACTTTTTATTTCCTGGATTAAAGGATAAAATGCCTGGTGTGCGCTTTGGAACTCTCCAAGGATTTGTGGAAAGCTTCACAAACCTGTTTCTCACGTGACTCAAGAAGAGTGGGAATTTATGATTTGAAAATTAGTTTTATCCAATGCGTAAATATATACAGTTTAAGGGAGAATACCTTGAAAAACAGTAATAAAAATAATTTTTGGTCACGAAACTTTGTTTTATTAGATTGTAGAAACTTACTGTACTACCCTCGTATTATTAATTTTTGACGTGTGGTTTATTATAAAAGGTGATTCTGTTTGATGTCCTCTAACTACCCTTAAATTTAATTATCATATTTATGGACCGCCCTGTATACATCAAAAATATAACTTTGTCAGCTAAAATGCTGTAGTATATTATGGAACAACAAGAAAAACTTCATCGGATCAAAATATTGGCGAAAAGATATCTTAGAAAAAAAAACGATATGCTTTACTAAAAATATGCAGCTAATATATTTGGATTTCACCAAGTATGGTGGTCCAATGGAAAGATTAAGGTGGAGTATCAAAATAAAACCTCTGTAAGTGATATCGAAGCCTGCGACAACATTGCAGCTGGCAAGTGATTTTTGTGTACTTATCTTCTTGTAACTTTTTGATTGGTGTTATTACACTACTTTAGTGTTTGAAATATTTTTGTTATTATGTACCAAGGTTTATGATTAGTTTTCATTTCGAGCACTTATTGTAAGAGGGGGTCGATAAATCTAATTTAGTTAATGTTTGATTTATCATTCTGTGCATTATGCAAAATAGCATTCTGATTAGTGTAATTACGTTTATCACTTTTGTTATTATAAAGATTTATTAATATTTTTGTGCTGCTTCTTTTCTCACTGAGAAATTTATTGTAAGTGATTGTTGGCAAATTTTAATTTAATTTAATTTATTCTCTTTAGCATAGAATTTCGGCTTAGACCGCGTAGTATTTGTATATGAACACCCAGCATTTTCTGGCTTAATGTGCCTTGCACCTTGTGAAGTCGAGCAAAAACCCGCGCGATGGCCATGCTCTTTGGTGGCTCGTGTTGTTTGAGTATCCTCGTTCTCAAGATACTCAAACAACACGAGCCACCAAAGAGCATGGCCATTGCGCGGGTTTTTGCTCGACTTCACAAGGTGCAAGGCACATTAAGCCAGAAAATTCTGGGTGTTCATATACAAATACTACGCGGTCTAAGCCGAAATTCTATGCTAAAGAGAATAATTCGAGTAACCGCGAAAGCCTCGAACAGTACATAATTTAATTTAATTGCTGGTGGTTGATTTTTTTATCTGTGCCACATGCAGAACAATGTTGCTTAACTTAAGTTGTTTGGATATCTACAAGTGCAATTTTCCACATGCTGACATTTGCTCATTTAAACACTAGATTTCTACTATCTTGCTTTAACAATGTAAAAGATTTCGCCAGTATTAATGTCTTTGCTGTAACAGAGTCCTGGCTTTCTCAAAATATCTGTAACGACCTTGTATAGCTCGATGGTTACTATCTTGTGAGAAAGGATCGAGATGGACGAGAAGGAGGAGTTGCCACTGTCAACACAAAATCATGTCTATCGAGTGGAATGCGAATATGGATAAGCATATGTATTGGGAAAATTAACATAGACATTGGGGTTGTCTATAGATCTCAAAGATATCCATTCGAAGCGTTCTTATCTACATTGGAGGATTCATTTTCAGGTATTTTGCCAAGGTGTGATCATTTTGTCTGTATCGGTGATTTTAATCTAAATTTGTTGAATGCCTGCGACAGTACCGTTAATATTTTTGACAATGTCATGACATCTCAGGGGGCTGAAACAGATTATTAATTCTCCTACACGCATTACATCATCGTTCGAATCTCTGATAGACTTTATTATAGTACTAAAGTTGGCCACCGTTTTAAGTATAGAAACTGTTCCAGTGCATGAGATTTCTAACCATTGCCTCGTTCGTTGCACCCTGGAGTTAAATATCAATATTGTCACCCAAACTGCTGCATTTAAAACGTTCAGATATTATATAAATGATACAAATCATTTTCAAATTGATCTTGTTAACATTAACTGGGATAACATTTATGGTGTCTCTTCTGTGGAAGATAAAGTGGCATTTATCAACCTTCATTTAATCGCACTTCCTGCTTATTGGTCTTGCTACAAATCTTTAAAAACTTATACCAGTGCTGCAATCAAAAGTGTATAAAAAGCATACTCAACGTTTAAGTTGAGAAATGCCACTATCAAAGCAACGTGGACCGAACTGAAAAAAAATTAACATCGCTAAACGGCGGTCCGATTGAGCTACCTTCTCACCTGCAGAATGCCTATCTAATTAGTGACCACTTTATAAACTCAGCTCCAAACTAATAATGTTGACAGTTTAAGAGATTACTATTAGAACATTAAAGTTAACGTTCAACTGTTATGGATATTTGCAGCTATTTATTGAAAAAATCCATTTTGTGATTGAAGAATTGGTTAATCATGTAAAATTGTAGAAATACATTTCACCAACTTGTGCCTTCTTCAGTCTAGATTGTTTTGAAAACTTAATAACATATTAAAATATGTAAGTAAAATAAAATAGGTTAGTGAATAATCATAATTTTCTCAAATTTCCCATTACCTTGCAAGTTTAAAAAAGTAGTAACATCAGTAAATTTTTAACATTTTCCTCCATTTATTATTATGAAAATCGCTAACTAAAAATAACGATAAGGTCTCTGGGTATTTTGAAATAAGTAGGTATCTGTAACTTAAATGTATTAAGAACATTTGATGAAAGTTAAGTAAAATTATGTAATTCACCTGGTGTTATGTTAAAAGCTAAATGGAAAATTTCCATATGTTGAAAAATGAATACCATATTTAAAGCTTAAGCTCCATGTTGAAATGTTTCAAGGAGAAATGTTGATAAAATTGTAAATCGGATTTATTTTATATATATCTGGAAATTCAGAAGAAAAAATATTACTCAACTGGTTACAAAGCATATAGAATCAAATATCATGAACAATCCTTGCCTCTGGCAACTTATTTAATTAGTTTTATAAGTTTCTTAATCGATAATTGTAAAAGGTGCGACTCCATTTTGGCGTCTACAAAACTGGCAAAATAACAACAACTAACTCTATTTATCGAAAATGTCTGAAATAAAACGATAAAAATTGAAATAGCAAAACGAACGCAATGTTAATTGTACTTACAATCAGAAACGTTGCAATTAATAGAAAAATTTTGTTAACAAAATACTTCCAGACATATTTTGTAAAGCGTCTTGAAGAAAAAGTTTAGTGCAATTGACAGATGAAATTGTGCTGGTCATTCAATATGCACATGCGCTAAAAATGGTTTCAAAATTACAAATCCCATAAGGCACAATTATTTTTAAGTTAAATTTCTATTAACGATAATCAAATTTAATATAACATACAAAGATTTAAAAGATTTTAAAATACTGATGATTAATTAAAAAGCCATACAAAAATACAACAAAAATTGAGTTAAAATAAGTTGTGATAAATTATGTTTAATTTTTCTGTCAGTTAATTGCTTTGGGACTTTTTTTATTTCAATCATTTCATATATCAAGCGTTTATGTAAGTTATTTTCTCTATATAAAATTTTTGATAAAGAAAAATTCAAATTGTGTAGTTTATCAACAGCGTGATCTGATAATACAGTGTTTGGTCCATTGGGAGAAGCCATTTTTATTTTAATAGAGTTTTTATGTTGATTGAATCTTTTAATTAATCTTTGTTTTATTTGTCCAATGTAATTGGCATCACAATCATTGCAATCTATTTGGTAAATAATATTTGATCCATTGATTAGTTTAGTTTTATCTTTAAGGTTACTAAAAAATAACTGTTCAATAGTATTATTATTTTTAGAAACAATATGATAATTATATTTGTTCAGTTCTTTTTGTAAAAGTAAAGATAAATGAGGAATAAAAGGCAAAGTTATATATGTTGGCTTTTCACCATTATTATTATTATTAAATTCATTACCAAAAAAATTAGGTCGAACATTTATGGAGTTGTTTAAATTTTTAGTTTTTATTTTATTAAGTCTATTTTTTATTGTATTATTGATAGATAATAAGGGGCAATTACTATTTATTAACATAGTTAATTTGTGCTAAATTTTGAAAATGAAATTTGTTAGATGATAGCATTATAGCACTATCAACCAAGTTATTTATTAAGCCTTTTTTATATTTAATTGTAGCAATAGAATTAAAGTTTAAGTATATGTCTTACTTAATTGGTTCTATACCAATTTGTATCTATGGTGCCATTTTGATTTCGAAATAATGTGAGGTACAAAATAGTTATTAAGGTACCAAGAGCATTATGAGTAAAATAAGAGCCCAAGATTGTTAGTGTACAACAATCGCGGGCTCTTAGCTCATAATGCCCGTGGTGCCTTCAAGGTTTTATGTTCTACCAATTTTCTTACCTAATTCATATTCATATTCAATTCATATAATTACTATGATATAGTATTTAAGATTGATCTAGTTAGCTGATCTAAGTTAGATTTGTGACATTAGCTGAGCTGTCATTAATTTTCATTGTGACAGTGGTGCATAATAAAGTTGTATCCATGGAAACAAATACTGTTAATTTTTCATAATAACCCTAGTGTTCTTCTGAAGAAAATAATTGCCCTGGAGCGTTATTTTGTATCTAAGATACCTTAAAATAGAGTCATTAATTTCAATTAATGTACTGGTAGGACATAAAATTAATTTAATTTTGGTTGTTTTATTTTTCTAATGTAAATTTTAATCTTAAATGTCTGTTATTAAATGTATCAAAAATAAAATCAATATTATTAGATTCAGCAGCAATAATATTATCACCAACATATCTTTGATAGAAAGAGATATTTTTCAGATTACTTAAAATGAGTTCTTCTATGCCCTGTAATACCAAATCTGCTATAGTGCTTGATAAGGGTTGTCCCAGAGCAACTCCAATTTTTTTTTATATTTGATTATTATATTGAAAATAGTTTGACTCTAATATGTATTTGACAGCTGTTATAAATTCATCTTTAGGAATTTCTGTTAAAGTTTCTATTTTATACCGGTACAATTCTATTGTATCAATTGCTAAATTAATAGGAATATTAGTGTATAAGGAGACAACATCAAGAGAGAAAAGGCCGTGATTTTTAGGAAGTTTCATTTTATCAGTTTTGGTTTTGAAAGTCCAAGAGTCTTTTATACTATGTTTATTAATTTGTGTTATTTGAATTAAATTTTTTGATAAATATTTATATATAGGGCTCATGTATGAAGCAACAATGGATGTTAGAGGATTATTAGGTTTATGTAATCTTGGAAGGTCCTAGATTTTTAGGTGCTGAGCCATTATGTGAAATTAGACCTTTATATGTACAATCATCGATAAAGTTGGAATCAAGCCATCTTTTTAACAAGTTTCAGTTGAATATTTTTTTCTTTATTATACGTATTAGTGTCATTTAATAGATCTTCTGAAATTAATTGTTTTATTTTTTTATATGTTTGAGTTTTGTTTTTGTTCTTAATACATTTATTTGATTTCTTAATTTAATTAAGTAAGATGTTATTATATATTGTGGGAAAGTATTTTCAATAGATTTTGTAATATGTTGAATATTTTGTTGTATGAAGTTTAATTTAGTATAAGATTCTTTTATAAGAAATGAAATGGCTTTTTAATAAAATCATATCAATTTAAAAATTAAATAAATTATTTTTGAAATTTTGAAAAGTTATGGTGTTAAAATTCTTTTGCAAGAATTTGGGTATCAATGCACACATTTGTTGAGAAAATCAATCTGTTCACTTACCCTTACATATGAGAGGCTGTACTTCTTAAGTTCATTAAATAATTTGTAATAATAATTAGTATCTAGGTTGAAACAGTTCAAATTTGAACACATCTTGATATCCTTAAATCAATCCTTATTTTGATTTTAAATTAGATATAATTAATACAGTTTAATTAAATAATTAATAGTAATGGATTAATTATATATTAAAGTTAACGTAACCGAAGACAAAATCGGTCGGAGCTGATGGCGTGGACGCGAATTTAATCAATCTGTGTTTGCCAGTTATTTTGCCATATTTAAAACACATAATTAACTTTTACTTAGTTAAGGGTGAATTTGCTTTAACATGGAAGCAAGCCCTAGTTATTATTATTCCTAAAAAGGCTGTCCCTACTGAGTTTTCCGATTTAAGGCCTATAAGCATCCTGCCAGTATTGTATGTCAAGTACTCGAATGCGTTGTTAATACTCAATGCCGCGCTCCTTAATATATGATGATATTTTCAAATTCATTGATCAAGGTGATATGGTCGGTTTACTACAGTTAAATTATTCTAAGGCGTTTGATATGATCAATCATTAGCTCTTACTTGCAATTCTTAAGTATATAGGAGCTGATGGCGGTGCTTTGCACTTTTTAAGAATTGTCTCTTTGCTAGAATACAAAAGGACAAAAATTCAAACATCGTCTCACAATCTAGACAGGGCACGTGTGGTGGGCCTGAAGGATCAATACTGGACCCCACTCTTTATGCTATAGGTATATACTCGATTAACTTGTAAATACCATTTTTATGCTGATGAAACTCAACTCTCACGGGGCGAAACTCAGAGAGTAACCACCGCTCTTATAAATAGAGGTCTCAAGAATCTAGTAACTTTATCTAAAGACCACTGTCTTAAAATAAATCCTGTCAAATCATGCTTTATAATATTTGGGAATCGTAATCTAAAATCAACAGTTGGGACTGAATTCAATCTTGTTGTGGATGGAAATAGGATTGCACCAGTTGTGGCAGCTAGGAATGTTTTAAAACCCATACCAAGCTAATCCAAAAAGTATATTCCAATCTAACACTTTTATACTCTAATAAAAATCTCTTAAATATTAATCTAAACATTATGGTTTGTGATACTTTGGTCCTCTCTCACTTCAATTTCTGCAGTCAGATTTACGGTAACTGTCTAGATCGGATTGATAGAAACCGGATATAAAGCGTTCAAAATTCCTGTTTACGTTTTATCTATGGCATTAAAAAAAAGATAAATTTCTTTACAAACTGGCAGATGCAAATTGGTTGAATATGACAAATAGACGTACCTACGTTACAAGCAGGCTGCTTGTATTATAAAATTATCAACAAGAACGTTCCTGCCTATCTTTTTGAATGTTTAAGCTTCCGTACTGAAGTGAGAGATCCTTTTCATATAATTAGTGATGGGCTTATTTGAATGAAAAATAGCCGGTTATCCAGTTATTGAAATAACCTATGTAACTCGGTTTTCGTTCCAAGTATTCGAATGAAAAATAACCTTATGTTGATCCGTACTACGCTTTGAATATAAAACCTCTATTCAAAGGTACTACGTGCCATACCTCAGCGACCTACGCAGTGCTCAAAATTCTATAAATATAAATACGTCATAACTCATAAACAAAGCAGGCTGTACTGAAAACACCATTTGGTTATCGCGTACCTACCTCGTATCAGAAAAAATATCAAATCATGAAATTCTGGGGACCTGAAACCTGAACGCCTAAAAACTGCAAACGCAGCAAGCTATAAAACAATTTTTTATTTGCTTACATCTCCAAAGGTTCAATACAAGAGGCGGCGCCTTTAACCCGCCCGATCGATAAAGATAAACGTTTACCCCTGTTCTTATTGCGATAGCAAGCAGTCCCGCACATTTCTTTCTTTCTACACTTCTTAATAAATACCTCTTAATTTCCAATACATAACACATAATGTATGGTCGGCGCCTTAGAAATCGGGCACTACACACTATTATGATATATTTTGCATGTATTTTTTAAGTGTATAAACTGGGTTTTTACAGTTATTATGGTTTTAATTGTTACGTCAGATTGTTTATTGTTTGTCAATTATGAAATGCCATTTCACATTAATGAAGTAACCGGAGCAAGAATACTCCAAAGACTAGAAGAACATATTACCTGTCCCGATTTCTAAGGCGCCGACCGTACATATTATGTTTTGGTTCCTCTGCTATCTGCAAGTTACGATGTCGATGCAGATGACGGTGAACCGATGTCGATGCAGATGACGGTGAACCGATGTCGATGCAGATGACGGTGAATCGATGTCGATGCAGATGACGGTGAACCCCCAACCGGCAAACCGGCTGACTTAATCGAAACGAATCGAGAGCCAAAATTTAATCGAATGATTATTCAAATAATCATTCGGTTATTAATATCATTCGAATGCAAATAATTCGGTTATGAAAATTGTCCGGTTATGCCCATCAGTATATATAATATAGTTTTTGAATTCAATAGTAGGTTCCACAGCATTGAATCAACTTCTTTACAAGCCTTTAAAATTAAGTTAATGCATCTATTACAGTCAGAGCAGTAAATAATGTGTAGTCTGTTATTACCTATGTGTTTAGCATGTGCTAAATTGCTACTTTGATTTCTTTTCATATTATCTGCTGGAATATAGGTTCGCGAGGAAGAGCAGAAGGCACTTAGTGCCTTTCTGAATGCGCGCCATTTAGTCCTTCTTATACTTTAATTATCTTGTGATTAATTTCAGAAATTTTACCAATGTGTACATGTTTTTTATGTAAATGTAAATATTATCAGGACTAATAAATCCCTTTATTATTATTAGTATTATTAAAACACGTCAGGTTTAATGTATTTATAGTTGTCAGCATCGTTAAAACCATTCCAAGAAGTAACTGATCCACTACATAAATAAAAACATATTTTTGAAGATAACATATAGTCTTGAAAGATATAAATTTGTGACACATACTCAGCAAAACAAATATTTTTAACATAATTATTGTATAGTAGTGAGTCACCCGAACTACGCTTCGGTTCGCTAATTTAAGAGAGATTCATTAATATAAATTTGAAAAAAAGGATGCATCGACCGGGAATCGAACTCGGGGGGCCGCCCGCGTGGCAGGCGAGCACTCTACCCCAGGACCAACCTGGGTTGTTTCAATAATGAGCCGCTATAATGATATATGAACATAGATATTCACCCGAGCTAATAGCACACGGCGACAGCAGCTGTCACACCGTAGCCCACGGCGACAGGCGCTCGGCTCCGCTGCTTAGAGAATTTAATTAAATTAAAACATTTCGTACTCTTTTTGAAAATAAAAACCCGCCTACGATCTAAGTCTAAAAATTAGCAACCTTTTAAGCCATCATACAACTTAATCGGTCCAGTATCTTCGGAGGAGATAGTGAACAAACATAGAAAGATGGAAAGAAAGAAATAAAGAAAAAAAGAAAGAAAGAAAGAGAGCAACGATTTTATGTTATAGGATAAGCCAGCTTAAACGTTGGTTATGCTGCATTTGGTCCAGAAAACAGTGCAGGCACTGTTTCCGTTTGTGTTTGTGTCATTAAACAATAGCTGCTTGTACAATAAGTAGAGAAAGGTTACTTCCTACCTACAGTAAGATGAAATGTTACTACATGCTGCACCAATATAAAAAATGTATTCTAAATGTGTTCTATATGACATTTTAACGTTCCGTTAACTAACCAATTTGAAATGATAGTCCAGGTTTCTCAAAAGCCCCTCGTGGGGAAGCCTCTACTAAATATTGAGAGCGAATAGGTGTAAAAAACATTCTTTAACAGTTTTTGGAAAAGAAAAATCTATTGATTAGCAATTCAAAAAATCTGTAAAGGGGAACGGAACTTCCCTCGCGCGAGTTAGGTCAATTTGCAAATTTAAAAAAAATATATACCGCATCTGCGTAGCGATCGTAACCGCATAGATGAGTCGTACTGCGCCATCGAAAATATTTGAAATAAGTGAGGCGTACGCCTCTATTTAAGGGACCGGTCTTATTGTTGAAACGTTTCGACTCTGTTGTGACATTATCCTGTATCTGTTGAGTCCTATTTTCGGCAAGTGTAAAGCCTAACCTATGTGAAAATTATTACTTTCATCTATTTCAAAGTTAACACAAAAATAAACACAACTTAATTTTTTTAAGGTGCTTACCCTGTATATATTTGTCTGATATTTTCTTGGTTTCATGCCAGGCAAACATATAATCTGCATGCAAAATATCATCATCCTCCAACAAATAGTTTTTGAGTTATACCGCCACCAGACAACAAGACAGACAGACAGACAGAATTGAGAAAACCTGTTTTTCGTCATCTAGAGACCCTGAAACGTAAAGATCTGAAGAAATCTCGGAAGGTGATTTTTTTCGCGATTACAATACTTCCTTCGTCTTTTAGACGAGGGAAGTAAAAATTCAGTGTTTTATAATCAAATTTAAAATAGGACTCTTAAAAGACGCAGATGATATAACTTAGTTTTAATTCTACTGTCTAAAGGTGATAGGTTTTCTTCATTGTTACTTCCCTCGTCTAAAAGACGAAGGAAGTATTGTAATTGGGAAAAAAACTCCTTTTGAGATTTCTTCAGATCTTCACGTTTCAGGGTCCCTAGATGACGAAAAACAGGTTTTCTCAATTGAGCACTTTAAAAAATATTTTTTCATTTAACTTAGCAATAAATACAAGTAATAATTTGTACATAGCGCAGGCTTTATTCTTACCAAAAATGGGCCCCGATAGCTACAGAATAAATGTTGTACGATACAAAAAGGAGCAACAAATTAGTGCGTTACTTAATATAGCTACAACGCAGGAATTCGAAGGGTCGGTGCTCCGGAGCTCAGATAGAAATAGCCCGTACCCTTGCGATATCCCACAAAACGGTGGGACTGCATGCGCGGTCCACCTGCTCTTCGAATTCGACCAAGGGTAACGTTTTTTTTTTGAGTTGAAAATATATTTAATTTACTAGAAACGTGAAGATACTTTTACTCCTAACTTAATTTCATTTTTTAAATCGTTTAGTGTCACAATGTCGACGAGGGAAGTTGTGGGTAAAGTCTTTTACAGATTTTTTTAGTTGGGGCCAGAAGAGCATGTCGACGAGGAGAGAGTTCTCTTTATCTTGAAAACGTTAAGCACATGTAATCATTTGTATTAACTGAAATTTCTAACTCAAAAACTAACATATGAAGAAGATTTCCAAGTGGAAATATTCAATGCTTAGATTTTATTCAACTATTTCCAATTGTGTCCTATCTACGCCCACTACCAACTAAAAAAATGTTTTCTTGGGTGGATAAACGGAGTCTGCAAAACAATCTGTGGATATAAATAGCACTGGAAGCGTAAACAAAAGCTGAATTTTCTAAATTGTGAAACATGATAGAAATCCCAAACAAATCTAAAATTGTATTTATGAAAACACTTTTTGCACGAAGGATTTTCTTAGAAAAATAATTGTATACTTTGCTACACTTTCTAATCCACATGGATATTGCATTCAGACACTTTTGCATACATCCAATTGCAAATATGTCTATGGTCGCTTCTTATCCTTAGAAAAATTCCAGGACCCCAGGCATCGTTGAACAGGTTGCTTATCGCAACAGGTTGAATGAATTGATGCTGATGCGTAAACAATTCGCAAGGTATCTAGCAGTAAATCAAGGCTGTGTGATTTGATTTTCAATGCCACACGTATTTATCAGTTGTGATTGAAGCGCTTCAGATAAACCTTTGATAACCTTAAAAGTCGAACAGAGGATTTCCCAAGGTCGTTATGCGCTAGTTTAC
>OW679201.1:22443163-22511385 GCA_940337035.1 Agriotes lineatus | reverse complement strand
ATATTGTTGTTTCCATTTTATCATTTCGTCCGTTTTATTAATTTTAATTACTTTTCCACATAGTCATCCTACCGATATCAACACAACTATGCGTCGATAGTTTATAAAACTTTATTGTTTGCTCATTTTATGTATGTATTTCAGAGAATCGTCCTCCAAGTATCTACTAATATCGTACATTTTCTTAGTTGCCCATCTAATTCTAGTCCTAACTCTCCGATTTCTGATTTCCCTCGCTCTATCTTTGATTTCTGTTGGAGATTGTCAAGCAGTTCTTCATATAGGTTTTTGATCTTGGTATCAACGACATCAACTTCATCTGACCAATTACCAACCTGTTACCGCGATAACGCTAGAAGAAGTTCTACGAGACGAATTACTCGATCTCCTTGGCACTTTCATTCAAACGCCAGCGGTGGAGGAAAATTTTCAAATAACATGAACTGTATATCGTATGTATTACACTTAAACCTGCCCCATAATTTGTTTAGTTTAAGTTGTCGTACGCTTTATATCAATTTATATATTTATAAGTATCTACTAATGTCGTACATTTTCGTAGGTGCCCATCTAATTGTAGTCTTAACTCTTCCATTTCTCATTTCCCTCGCTCTATCTTTGATTTCTGTTGGTGATTGTCAAGAAATTCTTCTTCATATATCGTTTGAAACTTTGTATCTACGCCATCATCTTCATCTGGCCAATTGCCAACCCGTTACTGCGATAACGGTAGAAGTTGGACGCCAGCAGCGGAGGGGAATTTTTAAATAGTATTAAGATGGACTGTATATCGTATGTATTACACTTAAAACTCCCTTCTCTAAGCTTCCCCATATTTTTTTAGAGTTTAAGTTGTCGTATGCTTTATATTAATTTTCACAAAAACCATATTGTTGTCTCCATTCTATAACTTCGACCGTTATATTAATTTTAATTACTTTTCCACATAGTCCTCCTACCGAACTCAGCTCACCTATGCCTTAATAGTTCATAAAACTATATTTTCCTCTTTCATTTCTCATTTCGCTCGCTCTATTTTTAATTTCTGCCTGTGATTGTTAAGAAATTCTTCTTCATATAGGTTATGAATTTTTGTATCAATTTCATCGACTTCATCTGGCCAATTACCGATCTGTTCCCGGAAAAAGTTTGACTTTGAGGGAGCGAATTATTCGGTGCTTTCTGCCGCGTATATCCAACGTCAACGACGAAGGGGAGTTTTTAAGCGGTCCTAAAACACCCCTTCTCTAAACTCTCCCATAATTCGTTTAGAGTTTAAGTTGTCGTATGTTTTATATTAATTTGCACAGAGAGTGTATTGTTGCTGCCATTTTATTATTTCGGCCGTTATATTAATTTTAATTATTTTTTCGTACAGTCATCCTTCAAATGTCTATTAGTGCTGTAAATTTTTTTAGGTACCAATTTCATTCATTTCATGGTAATCTTCCATTGTTCATTTCCCATGCTCTATCTTTGATTTATATCGGTAATTTGTCAAGGAATTCTTCTTTATATGTTTTGGGTTTCTGTATCTACGTTATCAATGCTTTATAATTTATGTTCCTGTCAAAGTGAGGCGGGCTCCAACTTTGTATCCCGAATCCGGGCCAAGTTGAGCATTGTACCGTTAGATGCAAGCGCATAAAACACCAGCCTTTACACCGAAAGGTAAAATGAGGTTATCGATTACACACACACACACTAAAAGTGAATTTTTTGTGGTATGTTTCTATTCATGATACTTATCATTATCATTTTACCTTTATCCTTATTTACATATCATAATTATTTCAGTGCTCTCAAGCTTGACCCAGTTCTGTACTTCTAAAACATTTCATTACTTAAATAATTGTTTTACATATTACATTTATCAAATATCTCCTGATCCTCTTGGCCTTTTTTCTCACTCGGTCATATCCTTTTCTATCATCTACAGAATTGCTCTATGTAAACGCCTCTTTTCTTTTGCACATTCGTGAATTTCATTATTCCATCAACTCTTCCTTTCAGCATCATGCAGTTTTATTCGACATAGTTGTATTATAATCACATAGTCAATAATTGTTTAGCGATTCTTCGTCTGTTCTCTTTTCTATATTTCCGTTTTGCGTTCATGTCACTCCAATAGAGCGTTTTATAAAGCAGTTTACTTCTCTCTGAGTGCTAATTAACAATCAAGAATACAACATTTCTGCAGCTCAGACGTCACGTTAATTTATTCTCGGCTTATGCTTCCGGTTCTCTCGATTTCGTAACTCACACTTATTTACATATTCGTGAAGTGTTGCGCAATCAAGCATAATGCATATATGATCGTCTACATTGAAACAGCAGGAAGCTTTAGCTCGCTTGCGCTGTTGTGACCCTTGCCATCCGCGTGCTCTATTGCTAAATTTGAATACAGTGAATACACAGGACGTTTCTGTAGGATTATATATTTTTACACGTCGAATTATTATTTCTCTAATTAATAAATTCGGCCACTCTGTAAAAGTTAACTTCTTTTCGAAATTTATTTTTCACAACAAAATATATTTGTAGTTAGACTGGGTGTCTGAAGTCCTTCAATTATTGCACCTTAGAAAGTAATTCAGAGAACATGGTTTATTGATTGAAAGGACTCATATGTTTGATTCATGTTCTTTTGATTTCGAAATATCCATAAAAAGAACATGAATTATATCACGCCACAAACAGGTTTTAGAGATGATATGTTTGATAACGGCAGAAGAGTTGGGCACTTGTTGCGGGGATGTTTCAGGTGGTTAGAGTTGAAATAAGGCGTCAAGCCTACTCGAATATTTGCTACTATGTTGATCTCTTTCTTAATCAAGAAATACGTGCTATTTTCTTGTTCATGTTATCTCATTGCTGTTATATACAAAGAATTTATTTCAAGGCGCAATGTGGTCTTGCTAAAGCACCTCTATAATACGAGCATGCTTGTGAGCCATATTGAATCACATTACAAAAGCGGAAAATTCAAAAAGTTAGTTACTTTTCAGAAAATGAAAATTCGTTAATGGGTATACATTTAATAGTGCTAAATGATTAATTTTTTTTGTACGGAGTGTCTGTAGTAGTTAATCTAGCCCCCAATTGGAATTTTAAGAAAAAGTGCAAGAAAGGAGTTGTGCAACATTTGAACTAAAATTTTTATTGAATACACACAAATTAAACAAAAAGTAAAATTTACACAATCATATAATAATAACATTACATTAAAATCGTTTTGGTTTTTTTATGTTGATGCTGAGCCAGATTCAATATTTCGTTTAGTTGCACCATATCTTTTAAAACCATAACACCTAATAGTTGCGAAATGGGTTAATATTATTTTTAAAATTTCACAACAGGCTGATGCATTTTCAATGTGCATTAATACAACTTTATCGATGGGCACTTTCGTATTTGTTTTACCTTCCATCATCTTTAATTTAGATTTCAAAATTTTAGTTTCCATTTCGATAATAATTGTGAAGAGGTTTCTGTTAACATATTGTAACTTCCCCCAGTCAGCATATAAAGTTAAAAATTTATATTCTGTTTCGACTTGATTTTTTGAACTATTTGTATTCACTAAAAAATCCCTACAAATGTTACATATCTGTCTCTCTAACGTACGTTTAACACAAACCCCTGCAAGATAATACACTATCCGAAAACTGAAAGTCATCATTTTCAATCTCAGCTTCCATCCCTTCCGCAAAGTTATCTAAATTGCTGGCGATAATTCTTTTCTAACATCTTTTTAAATTCATAAGTGAGTAGTCACTGTCATCCATGTAATTTGTATTTTTTAAATCACGCATAAATTGCGAAAGTGATATAAGTCTCACCGCTCTCTTTGCTGCTAGGGCCGTTGGCACAGAACCAGATTTTTTGCGTATTTGAGAAAATACATTTTCCAGTGGATCTTGTTATAGTCTACTCGTACTTCCCAAAATAAAATTGTAGCCTTGTAGCCATCTGAAAAAGCAGCCTTTGTTAGAGCAATGGATGACAACGTTGTCAAAATAGATCCTGTGTTTAAAGGTTTCCAACCGTGGGTTATTATTGTATTTTGTATGATATCACAAATCTGTTTAAAAACTTATATTTAGTTTCCTTGTTGTTTCTTGTAATCGATTTAATGACAGTTCTTGACATTAATAATTCATGCCAATCACACAACAACCGAATAAACCAAACTGTTGTCAGTGCTTCAGCAGGTAACAATTTCAAGCGGACAGCAGCTTCTAACCCCACTGCTGTTTTTAACGGTACATATTTGAGAGCTAATCCAACTTTCATTTTTTCATAATGGCTCGGATAAATACAGTTTTCATTTAAATGATACAATAATTTTAGAGACCCAATTGGATATTTCTTTTCAATTTCGTATAACTTTTCAATGTATTTCCACTAACAACATTTGATTTCAAATTGTGTGCTTCTGTAACATCTTTAGATAGAATTATGTCATTATTTATGATACAACTTCGCCAATTTTTAACCAAATGTGCTATGTCAGCAAAACCAAAGATTCTATCCCTTTCATGGGCGAATGTAATATTTCTTTCGCTTCTTCTCACGCATATTCCCATCGAAGCCCACATTGCTTTATTACTGGAACCCATATCAGAGGTTAAACCTCACACTTTTAATGCTATAGCACTTGCAGCGGTAACTGCTTTTGAAATCACTTCTTTCATAATGTGGCCCGAAGTTGTAGGTCCAGTGAGATCCATGGCTACAATTTGCTTCCACTTAGTAGTAACACCTCTTAACAGAACTACAGTCAGATGACGTCCTCTTTTAGTGGTATCACCGAGTGTGACATTTCCTACAAAGTTCGAGGTAGAGATGGGCGCGTGAGTGAATTTTCGCTCACGTCACGCACGTTTCACGCTTGCTTTAAACAGTCACGTTCACGCACGTTCACGCACGTTCACGCTCACGTTCACTCACGTTCACGGCGTGACACGCCACTCACGACGTGACACGCCGCTTTTATTTCAAAATTTAAATTCAGATCAAACAGAATGTTCAAATTTAAAACCAATGAAAAAACGCTAAAGAGAACTAAAAATATGTTTTGCACCTGACATAATTTACGTGATATGTTGCAATCAGAATAGTTGACATAAAAAAAATTAAAATTGACTACAATAACTTCGACAAGGGATAAATGCTGATTTCTCGCAAATATATTTCTTGCAGCTGTCTTCAAAGACCTTACTTTTAATACTAAAAGCTGTCATTGGAATTGACGTTTCCCTTATTGGTAAGAGTACAGAAAGTATATGTTGCTAGGCAACACTTTTAATTCATAGGTTTGAAAGTACTTTTACGTACAAGGATCAACATTTTCAGCGTTAAGGCGAGTGTAAAAAAAAAACTACTTTTATTAGAATAATAAGTTCATCTACACAAGTACACAATAAATTGGTTTAAAAATAAAACGTAATCAACATTTTCAGTGTTAAGTAGAGTATACAAAACAAAACATTAGGTACTTTTCTAAAAATAGGTTTATCTACACATCTACACAATACATTTTTGGTTTAATAATAAAACGTAATTAACATTTTCAGCGTTAGCCCCGAGTATAAAAAACAAACCATTACTTTTATTAGAATAATAAGTTCATCTACACATCTACACATTAAAATGTTGATTTAAAAGTAATATGTAACCAACATTTTCAGCGTTAAGTCGAATTCTGCGCTCTTCTAAAATTCGCCCAGCTGTAGAAAATACTCTTTCGCTCGTAGCGGAACTTCCCGGTATGTTTAAAATTTCTCAAGTTTTTTTAACAGTGGCGTATTTACACTGTTTTTCCAAAATCCTAAAATGTGTTCTACATTTCCGAATTTTAATTTAACATACTAATTTAGTTCTTGTTTCGACATCATTCTAATTACATGTGTCATCGTCAGAGATATCTCTAAGTGTAGAAAGATTAGAATCTGATGCTGATGTACCAGTTTTGAGTCGTTTGCTATGTATTTCATCATTATCATCTATAGTTTTATTTGCATTATACTCTTCTCTTTTATGTGAAGGTATGAACTTTAAGGATTTATAATTAGGGTTCAAAAATAAAGCCACATAATGTAACTTATTTGGCACAATTTGTGATTTAATGAATTTAAAAGTTGCTGCACCCTGCAGTTTTTTATTCGTTACTAAATATTTAACGTGAAATTAACGTGAAACGTGAATCACGCCTTGGAAATTTTCACTCACGTTCACTCACGTTCACGTCACGATTTTCAAATATTAGTCACGTTTACGACGTGACACGCCGTGACACGACGTGACACGACTGTTTTCACGTCACGCGCCCATCCCTAGTTCGAGGCATGTTTGTCGTAGTCCAGCTTGTCCGAAATTTCCATTTCGTCCACCATAACTTGACAGTCCCTCTCTATTGGTTGCATGCAAGCTACTTTTTCTTTTAAAATTTCAAAAACATTGGGAAACACAAAATCAATTTGAAAATGTTGTACCCTTCTATTCAATGTGCTATATGATGGACAAGGGTAGCATGTTGAATGAAGATACTAGTATCCACTTTTCCCAAAAGCAAATCTTAATTTCAATCCTTTCAAAACACTTTCATCAGACCACTTTGAATAAACATCATTTTAGATGAATATTCAATTTGTTCTGGATCCAAAAAGTTCTTCAGAATTGCATTTTTTTCAGAAAGTTGTTGCAATTTTGACATCCTGTGCGGCATTCAACGCTAAGTTATCTTTTTCTTTCAACTTTTCTTTCTTCTTTTTCTCAGCAAAATGTACCTGTAAAAGTTAATTCAACACACAAATTTTATAATTTTTGCAATAGTGAAAAAATTAACGCAAGAGATTGCTCAGATTACCGAACTATTGCACTTATGGGACATATTTTAAAAGTATTCTTAAAAATTATTCATAAAAGAATTTATAAAACATTGGAAGAAGAAATAAGTAATTCCCAGTTTGATTTCCGCGCAGGTCTTGGAACGCGAGAAGCTCTCTTTGGGGTTAATGTGCTTTACCAGCGCTGCTTAGATATGAACCAGGATGTGTATACCTGTTTCATCGATTTCGAAAAGGCTTTTGACAAAGTCAAACATGGTAAACTACAAGAACTTCTACTTAAGAAAGTTATAGATAGGAGAGATGTGAGGATAATTAGTAACCTATATTGGGGACAGAGCGCGAAAATAAAAGTTGGAACAGAAATAGCCGACGAAATTGAGATACGTCGTGGAGTAAGACAGGGATGTATCCTATCTTCACTTCTGTTTAACATCTACAGCGAAGCCATCTTTAAAGAAGCCTTAGATGAGGAATCTGCGGGAATTAGTATAAATGGAGAAATAGTTAACAACGTGAGATACGCGGATGACACAATCCTCTTAGCAAGCAACCTTACTGACATACAGCATCTGCTTGAAAAAGTAAATGATCGCTGTAAAGAGTACGGCTTAAAAATAAATTTTAATAAAACCAAATGGATGGTAGTAAAACTCCACATATTCAAGAAAACTTAGGAGTTGCAAACATATTAATAGAACGGGTACTGAAATACAAATACCTTGGGACTGGTATTGAACAAAAAGCTGATCAAACAATGGAGATAAGAACTCGTATAGAAGTAGCTAGATCCTGCTTTGTAAAATTAAAGAAAGTACTTTGCAATCGAAACATAAACATTGGGCTCAGAATACAAATGCTTCGTTGTTATGTATTTAATATCTTGCTCTATGGCGTAGAAGCCTGGACACTTAAGAAAACGCAAATTAACAAACTACAAGCTTTTGAAATGTTTTGTTACCGCAGAATGTTGCGTATAGCCTGGATTGAAAGAATAACTAGCAGAGAAGTTTTGAGAAGGATGAACAAGGAATGTGAAATAATAAATACAATGAAAAAGAGAAAATTAGAGTACTTAGGCCATGTAATGAGAAATCCCAAATATGCACTGCTCCAACTCATCACGCAAGGGAAGATAAAAGGTAAAAGAAATGTTGGCAGGCGTAAAACATCTTGGCTGAAAAATCTCAGAGATTGGTTTAATTGCAGCAGCATTGAACTATTTCGATCGGCTGTCGACAGAATTCGGATAAGAATGATGATAACCAACCTCCGTGAAGGAGAAGGACCATAAGAAGAAGAAAAAGAAGAAAAAATTATGAATATGTTTCCAAATCTTTTAATTATATACTTACATTACACAAATAAGAACTTGTGGTTGGAGTCCAATTCGTTCTCATTGAATTTCTAAGCCATATTTGACCACGGTGGGGATCTGCGGGTAATCTATAAAACTTGTAAATTCGGTGACGGGAACTGTTGCTGCAATTCCGAGCTGAACAACCAGTCATGCTGGAAGATTTTGAAATCTGAAAAACAGAAAAAACCGTAAATAGTTCATTCAAAAATGAATCAATTTTTTAGGCTTACCTTATATGAAAAAAAAAGTATTCCTTAGTCTTGAAAAAGACTGATTTTTTAATAAAGAATATGAGATACAAAGCCTAAAAGGCAAAAAGACACAGGAAAACGAAGACAGCTGGCAACTCAAACACGAGGTTAGAAGCTAGAACAGCGAGAATAGATAATATAACCCACAGCGACTGAAATGTTTGACATTGTAGGGTTTATGTCTTGGTTGCATCATGGCCACCAACAAACGCTAAAGTACTCTGATGCACAATTTTATGCAACTTGTGCGACATGCGTCTGCTTGTCTTATAAAGGGCTCTAGGTGTTGCTATCTCCATAAGAATATGATGACACGTCACTCCTACACACTGTGTAAATGCCTTTATTTTAAAATAACAGTAAATGTAACAAGTGATAACTCACATACATGTTGTAAACCATTTGATCAAGACAATTCTTTCCTCCATAAAATACATTATTTCTATCTACTCAGTGACGTGTTTATATTACATTTTAAAATAAACGCGTTTACACATTGTGTGGGCGTGGCTTGTCCTTAAAAACCAATAAGTAACAATCAAATCCTCATAAAGACGGCAAGACCACATTGCGCGTTGAAATAAATTCACTGTATAAATTTTGCCCCATCGGTATTATATTCGGACCTAAATTTTTTAGGATTCTCGGTTGTCACTTTATATAGGTCGTACATCCTTTGTAAATTTAAATTTCTTTCGAGATATTTTTTGTTTGTAGAGGACCTTCAATCATGGGATTCACTAGGAAAGTAGAAATGTGCGCTCTAACTTCATCTTTTTTTCACTAGATATTATTTTTGTGTGTGTTTACCTTACATAGGTGACCTTGGTATGTTAGCATTAAGTTTGTCAAAGTTTTTAAAATAGTATATACGTTAGTTGCTAATATTTAAGGTATTTAGAAAAAAGAGTTGACATACTCGCACCGATACTCCAGAGATATTAAGGGTGTACTGATATGAATAGATTTTCTTGCTGTCCTCTGCTTGTGCTCTCTTTTCCTGGAGGCCAAACAACGCTTAATGTATTTAAAATAAAAGTGTGCTTTTTTGTCATCTGTAAGCAGCCAGAAAGCCTTATTGGTATTTACTCTTTCTTGTTTAACAATTTTCGTAGAGAGTGTTACGGTATAAAATTGTTTTTATGACTCCTCGGGGTAGAAGAGTGCGAAGCATGCCCGGGAAACGCCACCACTTGCCCTAGAATTCTCGAGAACAGGCTAATAGCCACGGCTTGATGCGCTCAGGGAGATCGGCGTGGTCCTATGAACGGGGCGCCATAGGGACAAATGCGACGACATATACAGGGTGTTACCAAATAATAGAGCGCCAAGGGAATTTGGGACCCACGTTCGAAAGAAACCCGAAAGCCAAACGGGGTATGGTATGCATGCAGCCTTGTGACTCCCCGGAACCGGTAACTGGAGCGGTCGGACCTACCTTTGGCGCTCAGAACTTCGTCCAAGCTCCGCTTTACATCAATCTTACACTGCAGACTGCTTAACCTGAAACTCGGTATGCAACACACAAAGAAAATACAACGATAGCATTTAACAAATAGGTCTATTGTTCTGACACACAAATATAGTTCTGTACAGTCATTAGTACACAAAATATGGTTGCTGGCATTAATTCGTACTCCGATAAGGTTGTTGCCACTCAACAGCACACAATATACGGTTACAAACATTCACTGGTACATGAAATATGATTACTGGCTTTAATTATTACACCGAATATGATGGCTGGCATTGGTTAGTGCACAAAATATGATTGCTGACGTTAGTTAGCGTACAAAATATGATTACTGGCATTAATTAGTGCGTGAGATATGATTGCTGCCATTGAATAGAACACAAATAGGATCGATAGCGTTAATTAGTGCACGAAATAAGATAGCTGCCATTGAATAGTACACAAAATACGATTTCTGACGTTAGTTGGCGTACAAAATGTTATTACTGGCATTAATGAGTGCGCGAGAAATGATTGCTGCCATTGAATAGTACACAAATAGGATCGCTAGCGTCAATTAGTGCGTGAAATAAAATGGCTGCCATTAAATAGTACACAAAATACCTTGTAAGCTTCACCTACGGCGATCGAACGAGTCCAGCGAGCGGCACAGTGATGTCACAAGGCATGCGAAACAGGGTAAGATTCTCCAACGGGCGTAGGCGTAGAAGAGTACCCAATGATTCCTTCACAGAACTCACATGCGGCAACAAAGGACAAAAGGGCCCGCATGAGAAAGGTGACCAGGGGCACGCTTTCGCTTGGTTTGGATCCCACGCTCGCACAGTAGTGGTATTTTGCCTACAGGCGACGATAAACCGAGAAGCGTTTGGCCAAAAACGGTGCATCACCAACACACAAACTGCACGCTTCGCGACTTGGAACACACTCCTCGAAGCACGCTACGCTAACCCCCACCCACGCCAAACACGAGACGCGCGGGGAACGTGTCTGCAAGGCGCACCGAACACCGGCAAGCATCCACAAGGCGACTACAGCATGCCGTCTTGCTCGCACATGCGGGCGATCCAGCCCGCAGAACATTCTAGAAAAACGTCTGTCTACTAAATAGATATTGGAACCTAACATGCCAACGAATATGAGCGACGCTACAAAACGAGTACCTTTCAGATTTCACGGCGGCGGATACAGCTGCATAATGCTAGAACCATTCAATGCCTGCACAAAACTCGATATAATATCAAGCGTACAAATATGACAAGAAAGCTATATACAAGCGGGGTCGTAATCTTAGAAAAATACTCCAAAAGTCGTACATACGTATAATTTGAAAATGTCCTGACAAGAGCTTAAATGAACACTCGAGCTCGGTAAATAAACCGTCCAGCCACGTCACATAAAGTATAACTTTTGCTCCTTATAATATAATATATTATTAATCTGCAATTAAATTATGTAATTTAATAACATACATAATATGTTGGCACTGCTAAATAAACGAGTTCTTCGTTGCATAAATAACGTGCTGATACTACTTAGCAAGTAAGAAAACAGGTTGACATAGCACAAATTGTGGCTTATAGAACCAAATAATACATATACATACAGAATAAAATCATTTTTCCAAATTTAACTTATTTCCGGGGACATAGAACATTTTATTACCGAAATCTTCAGTATGGTGCCAGCTAATTTCATGAGAGCTTGGATATAAAACAAGTTATTTTTTCCTTTCCACTGACGTACATATTGTACATAAGTCAAAAATGCCAAAATGGATATAGAACACTATAATACTGGACCGACGATTTTACGCCAACTACGGTAGTCAATCTGCTATTTTTATAACGAGTTAAATAAATAACTATTTTTCTATAGCACATGTTAAAGTGTGCTTTTATCAACTCAAAACAAAAGGTCAAGTTTTACTTTAACAGCAAGGGTAGATAAAGTAGCACTTTAACATCAAGGATAGATAAAGTAATTTAATTTTCTAACTTTTGTTTAAATTAAACATGACAGCTTCGTATTATCGTAGCAACCCAATCTAGCTACTGACATTTTGAAATGTGATTGACTGTCATTATTTTCTTTTGAAATTGTTAAAGTTCTTGCTATAGAAAAAAATATTGTATTATACACGACGATAAAGTTATTTCTATCCACTCTTGAATCATTAACGTCTCGACTTCGTCTCGACGTTAAACGATTCACTCGTGGATAAAATTTAACTTTATCGTCTTGTATAATAAATTACTATTATCTACGCTTTTTGGTACAATTTATCTATATCGATTTTATTCATGGATCCTCGGTTTTGTTGTGAGAAAACTTATATTGGCTAACTGAAAAATTATAATTACATTCCAATCCATTTTAATTAAGATTGCTAAAACAGCTCTAACACACAATTGATATCATAAAATATTAGGCTAAAGGTTGCTTACTTTTAAAAGACGACCGACATAACTGTTGCATCTTTTTAGTCCAAAGAAATTTTCTACGCATTTCTAAGCCATGTCTTCTTTTGTGTGCGAAAACGGAAAAATTCTGAAAGGATTTAACTCGACAAAAAGACCGCCCGAATCCGGAAGTCGCTCTCGTCGTAACATTGCTTATGAAAGTGAAAGCTTTTGCCTCCGTTACCAGCTCTAGAGGTATTGAAAAGCTCGACGTTTAGTCGTTGAATTTAAGGAATTCATGCTATTTTAAGGCGATACACAATGGAGTCGCATTGTAAATGGCAGTGGTTGTTATTCTTATAAATTTCAAAAGTTGTTTTATTTTTAACTTTCAATATTTTGTGCAAGGTGTTTACTTAAAAAGCATATGTAAAACGTTTGCCATGGGTTCCTCTATATTTATACAACGAGGACGTCCTTCAAACGCATAACTTAATATAATGATTACAAGAGATATTTTAATTGATACGTGTTCAGTAATTGCCAGTAGTACAGCGCCTTTGTATTTTTAATTTTTCGGAAAAAGGGCACTACGTTCCCAATAGAATCCTAAAAACTACAAGATAGTGGATACCGATGCAGATTTCAATCTCTCTAAATAAAAATGTGTCACAACAAAAGGTTCGTAAACGACCAGTACAAGGGAAGAACATTCAATCCTCCTGGCATGACTAAAAAAATCTTAAGAAAACTAAAAGTCGACCAAAAATAAAGAACCCAAGGCAAAAGGGAAGGATTTTGAATTGTGGGAGGTGGAACGTACAAAGTAGCAGAACTAGGGAATATGAAAACGTAATAACACTGACTGAAACAAAACTAAAAGGATGCATGTCAGAATAAATGTTTAGGATGCATGTGTAATATGGTGTTACAATGGAAAGTTGTGCAAAAGTGGCGTGTAGATCAAAAAGATTTTAAAATAAAATAATCAATTGGAATAGCATAAATGAGAGCAATATAATATGCGGAAGAAGGAATAGATCTACGTGTGCGCGCATTATTATGCATATACTCGTATATATTTAGAAGTGCCATGTAGTGAGTAATGCAGCTGGCAGCCCAGGTTACTCAGATGCTGGCGGTCTAACGTAGTCAGTGTGAATCGTTCTGTCACAATGCAACGAAGTTCTGCTACAAATTGGGGATAGAGACGCATAGGACTGGACAGTGGAAGTTGCTGCACGACAACGCGCCTGCCCATTGTGTTATTCGAGTGCGGCAATTCGTAGCTCAGCATGACTTTGCTGCCAGTTTTCAGAAACTTTATGAACCTTGTGAAAAGTGTTTTGTGTTGCAAGGCGATTATTTTGACGGTTTATAAAGGCAATTTCTTTATATCTTTTGTTTTATTTGTTCCTTGATACCATTCACCGAATTTTTTAGACACGCCGTACAATAAAGTTTCACAGAATCGACTTTAAAAACCAAGTGCATGCGGGTGTTAACAGGCGGCACATTTAAATTTATTAATTGTAGTATATATGAGCTATCAATGGAATTATGAAGCAATTTATAAAGAAAAAGTGCATCAGTCAAAATTCGGCGTTTTTCGAGAGTAGCCTTTATCGACCTATTTGGCATTCATAACCAAAACATGTTTTCCAATGTTTATTGTGTTCTGAAAGCATAGTATGTGACACTTTGCCAATATAACATCAATCTTCTTGTGTACAGACCTATTTATTTTTTGGTGTGTTGCAAATATTGTCATTACTCAGCAGAAACACCTGATGAGGCTTTACAAAACATTAAAGACAACAAAAGTTACAGAAGTACATTAATAAAAAAGATGTAAAAAGTATAAACATTTTTGCTATTATTCACAAGAAATCTTTTTGTTTTATTGTTTCAAGTTTAAATTCAATGTGTTATACTAGAGAATCTACCTTGTTTTGCACTAGAAAATGTATCTACCTTTTTGTTTTTTTTTCGGTCTATTCGTTTAAATATATTTTTTGCGTTACCAACCTATTTTTACATGTTTTCGAGTTCGTTATCTGTGACGAAAAGGTCACCTTCCCGTATCCTTGTTGGTTGATATGACAACAACTAAATGACAACAGTGTTTTTACGCGTCCCGATGCGGTAAAATAACTAGAAGATTTTTAGCTTTCAGAGACCCTTAAGAAAAATTGCTTTGTAGTAATAAAGTTTATTTGCAGAAATGCTAGTTACATAATTTTTCTTTCAGTTTCCTTTTGGAGAAATAAAGAAAACTGATACTTACGACTTTGACTTTTGATACAGGACTGACTATAAAATTTACTGAAGGCAATTTTCTTGATGGCAGCGGTGGTTTTAATATTCAGAAAGAAACTGTCGAGTGTCGACTGTTAAAGAAAAATATGCCGGCCAAAAAATTAATATAATACCAACGCGTTAAGCATTTTGCACCGCTCTGTTTTATTACTCCGATTCGCGTCGTGTTGTGAAAATTACAACCTCGCTCTATAAAATGCACTACCGCCCGCGCCGTCGTAATGCAAATAACTAGTAAATAATATTCCCAAGTCACCTTACAACTGACAAGTTTAAAACTACGTTTATAATCATGAGTTAATACGCTATCCTAATAGTCCAAGAGCCAGCAACGTATTTCTTACAGTAACTGTTATGAAAGGTCCCTTTGAATATACTGAGAAGGCAACCCGTAGTCTGGCAAGCCTGCGGTGGTGGTTTTAGCCTCCTTGCGTCCTTGAAGGGCGGAAAAAAATAATGTGTCAAAACTGACACAAAACCTAGGAGTAATATGTTGGTAACACTGTAAGTCTATGTCAAATTCGATGTTAGATTTTGCGTCAGTCTGTGTCAAAACTGACGGAAAACCTAACCTAGTAACCTCAAATTTGACAGACTTACAGTGCCACCAACTAATTATTCACACGTTTGAATTTCCACAGCCCGCTGAGGATCAGTTTTTTTCGCTCTCTCGATATTTTACAGTAAATGGTTAAGTTTATTATGCAACTTTATGTGAATCTGGGGTAAACTTACCACCCGCGAAAGCGTTTGTTAATCTTTTTACTTACATAAAATATGATTACCTTTAACATAGCAAAGATCCGGACTTGTTACTATACTTTTTTCTTATTAATTTTTTCCATCCTTAAAGAACGCAAGGGGGCCAAAACCACCACCACAGGCTTGCCAGACTTCGGGTTTCCTTCTCAATATATTCAACGGGACGCATATTTTGAAACACAGGACGCTAGGAGCATAGGAGCATATACTGCAGCCTGATTGGTTGCCTGCGAGCGACCGAAACATTAGAAGGACATGACACATGACCACATGCCGGCGCTCAAGCCATATCAGCTGATCAGCTGTGGTGGATGCTTATGGTTTGTTTCTCGTGTTTTGCAGTTTTCATTTGAAAACGCTTTCATTCTTTCAATGCAATTGTACCTATACCTAGTTATTCATAACAGTGATACACGAGTACCTATACATAAAGTAGGAGGCCATATATACAGCGAGAGTTGATTTTTAGCAAAAATCCTCGGACACGTCAACTTTTGTTCTTAAATAGTCGTATTTTGACTCATATTGCCTTTTTCCTGTTGTGTCCAGTTTCTGCGCAATAGGGAGTTACTTGAAAATTTTAAATGACAACCTAGTCTTTGTAACACATCAAAAGAGTGCTCTATTAGAGACCTTTCGATTGATGTATCGCAAAGAGTAGGATGCTATTTAGAATTTTCAAGTTTCCCCCTATTGTGCTGTTCCTGGGCGCAACTGGTAAGTCAGTAAGTGCAATATTGGTCAAAAGATGCGTATTTAAAAATAATAGTTGACGTATCCGAGGATTTTTGCTAAAAATCAACGACATAAATTTTATGAATTTTATTCCAGACTTTACACTCTCACTGTATATGTATATCAGAGAAGCGCCGAAAAAATCTGGTTTAGATTATTTTATGTTGATTAACATGTCCAACAATCAAGGTGTCTCCTGTAAAAATTTTAAAATGTTTTGTGAATACCTACATATTGCTTTGATACAAACTAACTTCTACGTTATACCCAGACCTGCATATTTATCCGATAAAAAATTCTAAACAGCATTTTTTATTTTCCTCATTCGATAATTTTAGTGACAGTGCGACAATTATCGCAATTTTCAAATCGTAAAACGGCGCCAAGGTAGCACTTCCCGCTAATGTTTCAGCGCACCAATCAGGCTGCAGTATATGGTCCCATGCTTCTAGCGTCCTGTGTTTCAAAATATGCCAAGGTGACCTTCCTTAACAGTTACACGCTTGTTAAAAATACTGTAAGCAAACCCGTTGCTGGCTCTTGGACTATAAGTGAGACAAATCGTCGTGTGACTTGGAACATTCTATTTTTTTTCAAAATTGGACATTTTTGCGTAGTGATTTTGATTGCAATCGACAGTCCTAAGCATTTACAAACATTTTCAGTTTTCTCGTCTCAAGCCACCCGAATCTACGGTACTACAATTATCACACTGACAACTGGTTAACTTTCTTTAAACATTAATAAACTATTTATTAAAAGGTTTAAAAGAGTTGATTGTAGAATTTCCTACATTAATCTTAATGATTAGAATAGTTTTTCATAAGTATCGACACAATGATAAAGTTTTCGAAATGCCAATATTAAAATTTGGACCTTAATAAATGTCTTACAATAATTTTGAGGCAAATTAAAGGATGTGCTCATTATCATTTTACCCGCATAAAACGAGATTACGACAATATTGGGTGATTACAATCCCGGTCCGCCCGGAATGGCGGTAATAAAAGAAAGTTTGCCGGCAGCTAGTCAAAAGGCGTAGGTTATTTTGGAATTGTCCATTACACCGGGCGAGGGCTCGATAACTTAAAAGGGGATGAAATGCCTGAGCGCCACCACTTTTCTAATAATAATACTGAGCAATGTCTTACAAGCGAAAAGAGAAACCATCCGTAGTTGTGTTGTTGATACTGCTGCAGCGACGGTCTTCCTTGCGATGTTCTGAATGGAACTTACCTTAAGTGATTTCCTACAGCTAAAACCTTTTACACTTAAATACAGAAATGAACGCATGCAACAACAGTCAAATAAAAAAAAAACAAAGAATAATTAAAATTCAATATATTAATGTCAAAACACCAAAATTACTATGTACAATGATCACAGCTGACTTAATTACTGAATCTTGTCCTACATGACGTCATGGTGTTTTATAAACTGTTAAATATTCTTACTCGGTAATTTTAATATAACTATTTACAGGATTATGAATTCGTAAAATGGTAATGACAATTTTGTCGTTATTTGAACGCTATAAGAGGTTTTCCAAACTTGCGTCACTTTAATTTGCTTCCATGACACTATTTCACTTAGCGAAAATAATTGACATTTAGATTTATATAAAATTTCCACTATACCTTTTTAAACTCCTCGCTACGGTTTGTGTTGCTTGACGTCCCTTCCGGAATAGCGCTTAGACGCGTCGCTGCAGTAAATCCGGGAAGCTTGATATAGTGGCAAACGGGACCGCCGTAACTGCTAAATAATTCGGGAGAAAAATCGCTAGCACGGAATGGCAAGCGATGCTGCAGTGCGAGAACTTAGCGTAACGTGTCTGGACGCTTAGACGATACGAAACTCCGCTACGCACTCCTTATTAAATGTCTTAAATCGATCGGTTCCGTAAATTAAATCTCGCACAGCAGATTGCGAAGATATCTCCAAAATATGTAAAGACACTTGGCTCCAACTGCACAACTCGTTTAAATGCGGAAACTGAAGAAATCATCTGCAGAAAACTATGCGAGGCGCTTTTAAAAGATCTGAAAGCCGATTATGGCTGGGAGTAATAAGATGATTGCGACTATTGGTTGAAAATAGAGCAGGCGATTAATTCTACAGTGTTATTGAGTGTTATTAAGTTTGCGAGAAAAGGTTTCTGCTCAACACGTGTGTTTTATGGCTCATATATCAATCTTGAAATGACTTTTACAACCTTTTTAATGGGCTAACGAGTGTTTTGATTGATATCTCAGAATTATCTGCTCAACCTGTGTGTTCTATCGCCCATGTCTTAATCTTGAAGTTACTTTTACTGTTTTTAGACTGATGTATGAGGCAGCAGCTGGTCGTGTGGGGTTGTAATGCACTGATTTATGAGGCGTCTAAGCTGCACACTTGGGCTGCTGTTAGTTTAAGTAATTTATGAGACAACGACTAGATGAACACGTGGCGAATGGTTTGGGAATATGTACAGCTGCCGGAATTTTTGCTAGCGTGTGAAATTCATCTAACAATACATGTCACAATCTAATAAAGAAATTACCAGCTCATCACAGGAAGTTGGATACGGCCGCGGACAAAAGAATAAAATAAAATAGTTAATAAATGTTATAAGAAACGAATATTTAGGGTGTCAAACTCTATGACTTCCGGTGATACGATGAGGCCCCATAAAACTCAATTGCAAAAAAATGTACAGTTTATCGGACTCAAAATGCAAACCTGAACGAGAAATTGTTTTGCTCGAACCGCCAAATAATGCCAGCAGTAAAATTAATCCGTTTACTATTATGGCAAATACAGAATAAATCATAATTTGGAAAGTAAAATAAAGTAAGTATTTGGAAACAACAGGCGACTGTACGCACGAAGTTCAGTAAAATATTTCTGACCTGTACACATTCGCTGACTTCGAGTGTAAAAAGACACGAAGAACCTCTCACATAATATGCGCTAGCCAAGGAGCTTGCGGACGCGCCAGAATAGATCAACTACTACCAAGTCGCAGGGTTTTCCCTAAGCGTGCGATGCGCAATCAAACAGATTAAAGGTACCATCAGAATTAGAGATTACTTAAAGATGATTGAAGAGTACGTGGAAAATACTGAACGCATGAGAGTTGGTGCATCCAAAAAGTCAATTCCTGCACTGCGACAGGTTGCAGCAATTTTGAGAATAAATTGGCTTGCTAAGTATGCACCAAAATAACCCCAAAAAATGCGACTTAAAGCAGTAGAGGTAAACTGAAGACCAAAAATATCTAAAATGGGAACAGGAAATTGCTTATATACTAAGAATTTTTAAAACCAAGAAGAATACCAATCGAAAATCGAAATTTTGGAAGTTATTTAGCAACTCCAAGCAACTCAATATATGAAATGATGCTCAAAATTTCAATAAAATACATTCTATGTAAATTGATGACACGATAAAAAGTGATGATATGCATTTCAATCTACACAAAAACTGGTCGTAATTAATCCTTTGTGGTACCACAAGTCTCAGTGGGCTGCAATAAAAATTCGGCGAGCTTAAATAACACATTAATACTTAAATTATGTGTTTTATAAATGTCAGTTTTGGAGAAACCTTGGGTGCATTTCTATTTAAAATGATTGAAAAAGTAATATGTGCTTAGATAATTGCACTTGTTTTGTAAATGTTACAAAGTGAAGGTGTTGTTACAGGATTAACCGCCGTTACGACCTGCAACAGGGTTATAAGTTTGATCAAGTAGCTGGTATAACCAGCAAAGGCTTCTGAAAGAGTAGGTCCTCGCTTACAAATGTCAAATCAATAGTTACAGAGCGATGGTATAATGAGAAGATATGAGGAAATATGCGGACTCGAATTTACCTATTTTATCCGTAAAGGAGCTTTCTCATATTCCTGCAAACGCGTAGTGAATTCTGCTTTACAAGAAATCAAACAGGATGAAATCTAATATGGGATATATATGGTGAGATCTGGACCCGTATCAAATTACTCTTCAAGAATCTGCTTAACACGTGACGTCACGTGACAATACAAATTAAGAAAGGCATTATTGAAGGCCTTATGATAGGTCCGCTACCGATTCCAAATAGTGATTTACACACCCCCAAACGGGGCGTTTAGGACTTGGGTGCATTGAGCGGTCGGTTATTAAAATATTTCAAACACATGCAGCTTAACTATTCTATTTAGAAATGGACATTCTTGCAATATTATTGCACAATAACGGAGATGTACTTAGCTTGAATGCAGTAAAAACTGGCGGTAGGAGACGGGAGGTGAGGCAACTAAGCTCCAGGCTTCAACAAAAGTTTCAGTTTAAAGGCGCTTGGACCAGCGGAGCCGGCCAAGATTTGGGAGATCTCCAGTCTGGATGCAAAACCAAGAAATTGGTGATCGGTAATAAGGCGACTCCTATACAAAAATGTAGTTGGAATGGAGCCACGGCGGCGAAATTCAGTGGAGTATTTGTAGAATCAGATACGAAGTCGAAATTGAATTTCTACTATACACCAATGGGACGTAAACAAAACTTCAAGTAATATTATGCCCCTCGGCTAGCGTTCGCAGTAAGAAGTCCAATGCAAAATACTCCTTTCGCCGGCATGAAACCAGTAGCGGCAGCATCAACAGGATAGAAGTACAAATCTTAAACTCATAATATACATTTTAATTGATCGAAATTCAGTTCTTAGCCCACCCAATGGTGTTTTTATTAATTAATTTTCAACAGAGTCAATGTACATTCGACAAATTACATACGAACGGCGATAACGGTAGCAGGGCAGATTTTAACATAAGTGCACAAAAATTGATAATATGTCATACAAGAAAGTTGTGTGATCGCCTAAACAGAATATTTTTATCATTCTGAGTGGCGCACTGTAATTTTTAAAATTTAAATCTTGTCAGGAAGGGACATATTTCTTCTAGTCGAACAACCCCAAAAACGAAACTAATGAACGGCTTAACTATTCAAAGTGGTCCCATAATTCACTATGCAGGCCGCCTCTTGTTATATTTCGAGTGCCCTTAAAAACCTCCAATATATCTGAGGCATTATCCTTATTGAATATTTCCGAGTGATAGAACGGTCCGTATCAGACGAGAGCGACCGCTCTGTCGGAAGAATATAGAACAGCCTTCATTTTAAAAGCAAAAACCTCCCAGTCTGAAAAAACGTAATAATATGCAAATATGTTATCAGTAAAAATCCCTAAAATTCTGAAAAAAGCTTTGAAAGCAAACTGAGATTGTGGTCATTGAAGAGTTGAACTAAATCCTAATGAAACTTACAAGCATAATACGTAAAAATGAGGTATTGCTTCAATACTATGATTCTTTCAATTTCAAAGTAATTGAAATGCTTTAAAATTGGCCTACAAAAACAAATATGTGCAAGTGTAAGTACAGAGATATCGAATTTGGAATTACTCCAATTTCAAGTAAAACTCCTCCAATAAATGTCCTCGCTAGTTAATGTTGTCCCGTAAGTGTTATATTGTGATGCTGTTACTCGTCTAATTAATATAGTTTTCATTTGTGACTACTGCTTATTAACTGATAGAATTTGATAACTGCTGCAGAAGCTTTATGACCGTTTATTAATCTATAAGTATTCAATTATTTACTACAGTTCGTACTGAGAAGCTTTTCATCTATATTAAACAAAAGACACTTCTTGTATCTTATCAAGAATCCTGATCGGAGTAATATTGTCTCAAGCGTACCCTAAACGGCAATATATGTCAATATTCACCAGGCTGAAATATATACACGTTACATGAGTACCTTAAATGCTGATGAAGTTGGGTAGGAGAGTAATCAGTCCGGTCGGACGTGGATTAATCCCAAATTAAGCTCTAGGTATAAAGCTAATGTGCAAATACAGTGCAGTGGTTATATCCGGAATGTATTATGTTTGACATTCAAATATTGAATATAGAGCGCTCTTGCATTGTAGTCCCGGTTAATTTAATATCGACCTTACAAACATAAACAAGGTTATTAAGCAAAAACAATGTTCGGATGGTTTGAATTTCATTTGCTAATTTTTGTTTAAAAGTGCCCATGGGGATTTTAAACTGTTATACAGAATTTAATTTGTGTGTGTTTTCTGCATGTAACTGTTTGCGTAACGAGATTTATAATTTTCCTATTCAAATTCGAGTTACAGGTGCATTTAATGCATCAATAGTTATAAATTAGCTATTTATGCAACAAGTGCTAAAAGTCGACGTTTATGCACGAGACATGAAAATTATGAAACGAAGCCGAAGGCTGAGTTTCATAACATGTCTCGTGCATAAACGACTTTTAGCACGCTTCTTCTTCTCTTCTTCTTCTTATTATAGGACATTTGTCCTGTTGATATCGACAGTTGCATTTAGTCTTCCTGGGATGCTTTTAGCACGCGTTGCATACAATATTTTATCTACGACCTTAATTTTACCGTTATTAATTCGTAAATATATATTTAACAAATGTTTGCATCTACGACACTTCTAATTTATTTGATAATAAATAGTAGGCCATGCGCGGGCGAATGTTTGCCACGCCAGTGCTGTCAAGGTGAGTTACGAAATGTAATTATTAATACCCCACATCTGAGTGTATTCATTACATAACGCTTTAATTATTTCAAAAACACTTTACCTGTAACGCAAGAAGCAACTAGAATAACTTTACAACTTCACTTCCAGTTCGAAGTTGTAGTTTTATAACCTCACTTCACTTTTAGCACTAGAGCTAAAAGTAAACAGCTGATTTCTTTAACAGCGGTAAACTATAAAACGTCACTTTTAGTGAAACAAGCTAGCGCTAGTAGTGGTCGTAGATAATAGCTATTTATGCAACAAGTTGACGTTTATGCACGAGACATGAAAATTATGAAACGAAACCGAAGGCTGAGTTTCATAACATGTCTCGTGCATAAACGACTTTTAGCACGCGTTGCATACAATATTTTATTTACGACCTTAATTTTACTGTTATTAATCCATAAATATCGATTTAACAAAGGTTTGCATTTACGACACTTCTAATTTATGTCATAATAAACAGTAGGTCATCCCGCTCGGGCGAATGTTTGCGAATGACAGTAGTCAAGGTCAGTTACGAAATGTAATTATTAATACTCCACATATGACTGTATTCATTACATAACGCTTTAATTATTTCAAAAACCCTTTACCCGTAACGCAAGAAGCAACTAGAATAACTTTACAACTTCACTTCCAGTTCGAAATTGTAGTTTTATAACCTCACTTCACTTTTAGCACATGGGCTAAAAGTAAACAGCTCATTTCTTTAACCACGGTAAACTATAAAACAAGCTAACGCTAAAAGGCCTACTTTTAGTGGTGTTCGTATATAAAATTCATTTCGATTTGCTCACTGGTGAAAAGCTTTTCCATTAAATATTTTTAAAAGTTTGGACAAATACAAAATTTTATATGAATCAATAATCGATTATTGTAATCAGTATAACGACGTTTTCTAATTATATTTGCGTCGTAACTCACAATCCCTACTCGGACGAATGTTCAAGGAGCACGCAATAGAATGGTGAAAGACCTACACGAGACTGCACGTGTCCTTTAACATGATATGCACGTTTGCACTGATGAAACGGGCGCCTAGACCAAGGGAATAAAGTATAAATCAGGTCGGACAGGGGCTAACTGCGTTCATCTATAATTCAGAAAGCTTCCAGGCCTTGTCAGCTGAGCCCTTGAATAACCAAGTTACTCCGCAAGATTAAACTGCTTGGCAATCAGTCCATTTAAGCAAGAGCTCTGATTTTCCACGCGACTGTTTGATTCGGAATTATCTGTCGACGGGTTGTGCCAATACGACCGCGAGCTTTCAGCCGAGCGCGTTATATCGAACCGACAAGCTTATCATTAAATAGTCTTTTTGCAATTGTACGAGCGCGCTCATTATAGCTCAATAATACTAACCTTGGATCTTGATCTAACAGAGCTTAATCGTGCATTATTTTCAGCAGAGCCGCTGCCAGTGAGAGGCATGGATCAGTGTCGGAAGCCGATAGTGATGAGGAAAACGAGGAGGGGGATTACACGGTCTACGAATGTCCCGGATTAGCGCCGGTAAGTGTTTTTCTGTATTTTCCTACTTTTCCATTATTAAAATCAAAAAGAATAAACTCTAACTTAGCACATTTGAAGGCAATTGTACACCAAACCAGTTGGAAAATTTTAGAGTCAGCCCTGAATGACAAAAATGGTACACATGTGCTGCATGATTTACACTGCAACCATGAGTTACAAACATTTAACTACTTTAATGAACGACCTTCATAATTGGACCGTGTCATTGTTGAGCTAGAACTCAATGATTCACCTACTTTTGAAAGAACTTCATCAGCAATGTAATAATGTTATGGCTCAAAATTGTTACTACAAACAAACAACTAAACCAAAACCCAACAGGTGGGTTTCAATCGGCTAGACGTCAGTTAATACAAAAAAGTCGAGACAAAGGCGGTTTGAGGTGCCTGAAATGGGTTTGTTTGCTACTTCAAAATAGGAGTAAGTCGATAATTAACTAGGGTGGGCGCGCCACATGGTCTTCACGATATCTCTAACCTTAAGAAAAATGTATGGAATCACAGAAAAAGTTGCGAGGTGAACCACAGTCACTTACCTTTGTTTCCGACTAATAATTTCACTATAAAATCATGCTATGCACGCCTGCCTTACAACAGGATACAACAAAATCGTTCACTATCATTTAAATACCATAAAGAACACACTAACTTACCAGACATTCTTATGCAGTATTCTTAAAACTAATTTCAACAAATTACATTCTTATGCGCACTCACGAGAATATAAACTATGGAAACGTTGACTTTAAATGCGGAAACGGTAGCCAAGAAGGCAATCAAATTGCCTGAAGGGTGTTACCAAATCGTAAACACAGTATTACACAAATTTCGACGCCAATACTTCGAACATATACCGACACCTAAGCATGGAAGCACTTTAAAAAGGACGGTAGGTTGGAGATACAAAACACCAAATTTACACAACATGCAAAACGCAAGAGTCATTCAAATTCAATTTAATATAGTGGAAATTCAGAATTAAGTACAACACCTCAAGGCATGGTAGGAAAAGACAGTGTCCAGCAGTTTGCTCACCAGATATGTACGATACACGTACGCAATCGAGAAGAAAGTGTTATGGCCAGCGTAGCGAACGGAGATAAGAGAGGAAGCAGGTTGGCGGCGTGGAATGTAGTCAAATCGATGGATGCACTTCGATGGAACAGCGTTATCACTTGTGAAAAATCTTACCCACTTGCTTGAACGGCCACCGATTCGATAACAAAAACCTGTTATTGTTTTCTTACCCCCTTTTCTTTTTTTAAAATCCTTGAAACTCTGATATTATTTTGATACACTTCGACTACGTTTACCAAATTGATTGTCTATTCGTGGACATATACAGTGAGAATAATGTAAGACTGTACATGGCTGAATTATGCAAAACTAGACATAGGGGAGTTTAGTTAATGTTACCATATTGTTTGTAAACAAAATAACAACACGGTGACTATAGAAACTAATTGAAACTGTATTAATATTTTATTGTAATTTCAAAACCGACATGGGTAAATTAATTAATGCTAAAATAAAGTTGTCAATGTATAGTCTTCCATTATTCACACTGTATAGCGTAAACTAATAACGCTAATACAATAGGATTTTGACAAGTAACAAAGGTTATTTTCCGGTTGCTCCACATCCATAATCACTTAAAACGTGCTTGGTGTGGTATCCGAGTTTCCCATGCTTTCTATCGACCCATATTAGCATGTCCAGGATTTATTTTTTAGTCCATTCAGCCCTTGCTTCCAGGTTTTTTTTCCTTTCCCTTGCCATTCCATCAATTTCTCAACCTTAATCTATGCCAGAGTCAGTCCTTATTGTTTGTTAAGCGTACAGAATCTTTCATCTACCGGCAATTGTATTTGAAATAACCCGACAATTATATACTTGGAACGCCTCCAATGACGTAGTGGGGTATGGGCTATATTATTCTCAATAAGGCCTCCCTATGCACGTTTTGTCATGTTTAACGCATCACAATTCTTCACCTGCTACACCTTCCTTCTGTCAAGTTGGGCTACTTCTTCCGCATTCTTTGTTATATGCTCAATATGTTTCTTCATTTTTATACTGAACAAGGTAAACTGCTAAATATTTTAGAGCATTGACCGTTTTATTTTTGTATCCCCTGTACTGCAATGTTTATGCTGTTTTATCTCTGCTTTTGTTCGTCCACAGGCCACTAGAGAGAAGTTGTCCGTACCCCATAAGAATCACTCCTTTCGGCATTTCGAATTTTAGTGCACTGTCATAGTAACTATTTCACAACAGAGGGCCAAGTATAGACCTTTGTGGGACACCACATGTCACCTTAGTTTCTTAATTTTAGCCTACTTTCACTTGTTTATTTGTAAAATAGCTACAAAGCAGTTTTATTAGGTACGTAGATATTTTCCTTTTCTTTAGGTCAACCACAATTCTTTTTCACGAGGTGCTGTTGAAGGCGTTTTGTACGTGTATTTTGTAGTTTCCGATATACACCTCCCTTGCTATTTTTATAATGGTACGACCCTTCCTAAAGCCGAACTTCGTATCGGATTGTTCCCCTCTGCTCGAGTTATTTGTTTAAGCTTTGATATATTAGTTTTTCCAACAGTTTACCTGCTGCATTTCGCATAGTAAGTGGGCAATAAGTTTGCAACTCGTTTTCGTTTTTCTTTGGCTCTTCCAGGATAACTTACCTCGATTCTTTTCATATACCCGGAAATTCTCTTCTATCCAGCAATCTATTCTACATCTCGAAGCAGTATTAGGGTTAACTGAACGATGTTATCATTATCAGTTCCGCCGGAATAGCATCCTGTCAGTCCAATTTGAGTGTGCATGCTGCTGTTATTACCTCATCTCTCTCGAAACTTATTATAGTCATCTTCTGGCAGATCTTTTATTTTCTTCTCGCTGTGCGGCTTTCAATCATTTGGGAACAGTTTCTTCAACCAGGAAAATTGACCGAGCTGTGGATCAAAACTTACTAAAATTCTTACACTGCCTTATATTTTGTCTGAAACAGAGCTGTCTGCTTTGAGCTCAATAAACGTGTCAAATAATGAGTGGCTAAAATGTAAAATTATGTATTAAATTCCACTGTGCGGTCTATACTGGTTCAAATTACAAGAATCCCTTAAACGAATAAACACCAATATACTTAAAGCGCGTATATTTTAACCCTGGCTGATGACGTCACGTGACCAATACAAGACAAAGAAACATATCTTAAGTATAATGACGCTACAGCTTAACTTTTGAATTGCCTAGGCCTATAACTACATAAAACAAGACAAAATTAACCAAAACCTAAACCATTCGCTGAAGGTGAATTCAGTTCCTAACTTTTACACATTTTAAAAACTATTATATTGGTAAATATTTAAATCGTACATACTTTAACATGACGAGAATATACAGGTTGTTACAAAACGATGTGGACATATTTTGTGTGGTTGTAGGGGACATTTATATAAGTAATTTGAGTATAAGAATTAATATCCTCTGAAGCTGCGTTTCCGTGCTTCTCGGCTGTGAAGTTGCATTTTCTAAGATTTCCTGTGTAGAATTGCAATTCCAACGTTGTCAAGCGTAGATTGAAAATAGCAGGAGCAATTTTGAACACATTTAATGTATGAGAATTTCTCATTTTTGTTATAATTGTCAACTTTTTTCTAAAAATGTTCCCTTTTACTTTACCTACACAAAATATATTAGAAGCTACAGCTTACAGCCCCGTAGTACGAAAACGCGGCTTCAACGGACATACATTCTTATACTCAAATTCCTTATATCAACGCCCCTTCAACCACACAAAATTTGACTACATCATTTTGTAACACCCTGTATATGTCATTGGCTTATCTGAAAACAGCAGGTCACGCTCGATTATAAATTATACCTGTAGCCTTGATCACATCCAGCCATAAGTTTTTCTGTAAACGTGCGAAAAAGAAGGCCGTTGTCTTCATCAAACGATGCGAGAAGATGGGAAGCTGTGTACGTACTGTCCCAAAACGAAGCAAAAGTGGAAAAATCTGCGAGCACCGCTAGAAAATTAGAGAGGTTATCTATTTCAAGGGATGCCGTACGTCAAAGACACGTAGAGGATGTGCCCATTAGATCCGTTTTGTTAATTCGACAACTTGATAGAGAATTATTACGCAACCTGATCACGTGAGGCTTTTACACTCTTTTATCAAAACGATGACTCAATGCCGGTAGCGTTACGGCCTCCGCACTAAACGACTAAAATAGAAACTTCAAAACTACTTGGCCAAAAATGTCACAACTCGGTAACAAAATGATATTGCCTTACACACATTCCATCTCTTTAAATCGTCCAGTTCTTTTTGTATGGGTTTTTATTTGCTGCGTTTGTCTCCCCATGGTCTCACTGTAATAGCGTTGTAGCACCAGCGCTGTCTTTTAATCGTAAGTCCTAAGAAACTAATGTACTAGTTAAAGATTTAACACAATTAGGGGACCTACTTTCTCAGATAATTTTTGGGGTGTGGATAAATTGACAGTAGTATGAGGTCCATCTATACTCATCAGTTTCATCTAAATGTTTGTTATATTCTTTGCTGTTACTTGCTTGCAGCTCCATTGGTTTCACTTTCATTCTCGATTTAATAACAGCGTTATTACTTAAACAAGATGAAGAACTCTCAGCTTCAAACGAACTGACATGTGTACTTTTGTCTTTTCGTTTTAATCGAATTAACTTCTAATCAGAAGCAGAGTAAAAATAGGCGGAATAAATTAAGGCTACATGTGGGATATGTCCTCTGTCAGATATCTTATCGCAGCTTAGGACAATACTTTTTGCCTGAAGTATAGTAAACTTCAGAATTACCTAAGATGGAAGCGGCACGATTATAACTCCCAGATATTGTATTTCTACTAATTGAACATTTTTATACGAATTCTTCTGCCCAATTCTCTTATCAACAGGAAACCAAAGCTTAATCCATTCGACCCCATTTTGAAATGAAACAATTTATTACAGTACAAGACCCTTGTCAAGCCTGCTTCCCACAGGGCTTTCAGTTGCTGATATTGCAGGTATGAGAACGGTTAAAATGAAGGCTCACATCAAAAGGCGAAAGTAGGCAATCATAAATCAGGATTGGTCTCAGGCGGAAATGCGAATTTAAATTCAAAAGTCTCCTTGAAGTTCTCAAGCACAAGGCGTCAAAGGATCATTTCTCGTTCTCTTCCATGATCTAGAAGTTCACTAAAATCTACTTAGAAATGCCGCGAGGAGCACGACAAACATTTTTCTAGTCCGGTAGGAATTTTCTTTCGTTGGATTGACGCCAATATTTCCGCGCGTACGCAGAGAAAGGCGATGCAGTTCGTTGCCGTCATGCTGATTTCCTTTCAAATTTAATTACGGGTGGCAAGCATGTATAAATTTGTTATTGTTGGCAGATGTCTAAGGTGTATAATAAATGACAATATTTAAAGGAAAATTTTCTTGTGACATAACTCGCCAAAAAACTTAGAAGAAAAAAAGGAAGAAGAAAAAGCTATAGGAAAACATTCGTTAAGTACTTTCACGCTAGGTCATGAAACTAACGCACCCCTTAGTTGCCGTTCGGGCTTAGAAGTCGTAATTGTAAAATACTCATTCTAGTATGTGGGTGATACCTCTGAAAAGAGACAAACGTATCGCCACCACTCAGAAACCAAAACAAGATCACTTTCCTAGCATTTTTTCCAATAAAGTTTTCTATACCGGTTCCTACACTTGTTTATCAACAAGTTTATAACATTTGGTTTTTAATAACAAGTAACCTGGGATTCGTCTTGAAAACGAAAGACAAAAATTTGCCAATGATGTCGAAATTCCCTAACAATTCGTGATGACAAAAAAGACTCCCTAGATACGAATTCGTTAGACTTGTCATACAGGAAAATTATCTTGTGTACTTGTCATTTAGCAAGGTTGTTTAACAAGAAATGTGCAAAAACATGCAGAATCCAATATATGACTGATCCAGCTGAACCGGAAAGAGATAAGTCCTGAAAAATCGTTAATCGTTAAAAAAGATAACTTTTTGTACGAAAGGCCATTGTGTAGATCGGCATTGACACATTTCGTAACTTACAAACAGTCTGCAATCACACTGAGCTTTAAAGATCAATTCCTGCATTATTCGATGTTATTTTAAGATATATATTTTTAACCAAGAAGCAAAACACCAAGTGCTTTAACATAGCTATAACTATTATACTTTGGTTAGTTGTCGGGAAAGTTTAAACAATAATCATATGCAAATTAACTTATTTCGTAAGCTTTTTTAAGATAAAACTGACTTACCCTTACTTGCTCTTTGAAGCCATTGAATCTTCCAACAACGCAACTTCTCCGAGGATTCTGACTTGGATACTGATTTTAAGTTATCCAATTAAGACGAAAAGACAAAGGTATAGGTACATGACAAACACTTTGAAGCTGAGAGCTCTTCAGTTTTTAAAGAGATGATGCTGCTATTGAAGCAAGAGTAAAAATGAAATCAATGAAAGAGTTGAGAACAAGTAATAGCAAAGCAGATAGCAAAAATACTGATTAGTGTAGAGATAAAAATACAGTAACTCCTGATGTCAGGTTATTCTTATTAAAAAAAAAAACCATGAGAAAGTACAGCCCCTAACTATGTTAAATCCCTTTACCATTTAATGTTTTTATGACGCTGTTTCCAAAAATCGTGCCGTACATATTTTTGATTGTGCCAATACAAGCAACATAACTGAATGATAATGTCTTAAATCTTCGTTCTATGTATTCCTCTGGAAGTCGTGTTATAAAGTCTTAGCGTCGGAAAATCACTCCGCAAAAGGCCTGCAAAGTAGGGCAACCAATCATAAAAATGAAGACTTTGTAATGACACACTATCCAGTCCAAATTCATTCGAGAACTAGTTTAAGACATTACGTTACACGCAACTAAGATACTAGTGCCGTAAATTGAATGATTAGCGTCGCGAATAACAAATTACAACAGCGACTTCAGTATAAAAGGCACGCAATTACGCCATCCGCGAACTGCAAGGGATCGGGGACCACAGCAAGTAATCTGACAACTCTTTTCGGCAACAAAAGATCGGCTGCGCAAAAAACGGGTATTCAAGTTGACCGCTCGCAGACGAAGAGGGCAGTAATGAAACACTCGGGTAGCATAATCCGTCAATACAATAGTGACATAACACTTCGCCAAAGAGACATTATGTTGCAGTAGAAAGGCAATAAATCAAATTCCGATGCCCTGGAATAGAAACGGGGTACTATGGTTAAACCCCATTCAGTTCAATGACCAGCATTCGATTTACAGCCTCCAGCACAGAGTTTCTGCACATCGTCTATCTTGTGTCACCTGCAACCCGTTGGTTAACAAAGGCTGTCGAAATATCAAGCCACGTAACTGTTAGCGCTTAAAGTTGTTTTAATTGTGCACATGTGTGTGTTCGTTAATTAATTTTGCTTAAATAAATGAATTGTTGTTGTCTTCCATAAAGCGTTACCATTTCAAAATATTCAGGGTGTTATCATCAACACCCGAGGACGAACAGCAGCCAAAATGTCATCAATTAGCAAAAATACATTTCTGTTATTGACTTCAAAGCTTTGATTGACGACGCAAGTAACTTGCAGCCATTTCTTCCGCCTAATGTGACACGTTCTTCGGAAAACTCTATGGTGCACGCACAGCGATTGTGAATAAATATTTAACCAACAATACATTACCTGCGGTATAAATTGGGGTAGATGAATAAAGTATTAATCAAACAGTTAGTGAATTAGATAGTGCGATTTTTGTAAGTAAAGTGTATGACCGTAGTATATTTTACGTTGTTTGGCCGGTAATTTAATCTACTTAAGCACAATCATATTTTTTAGTATCACGGTACTGCACTATCTATACCATAAAATCGGTGGTCTCTTTTTTTGTATGTTTGTTAGATATCTCCTCCGAAGATACTGGACCGATTAAATTGTATGATAGCTTAAAATTTTGCAAATTTTTAGACTTAGATCGTAGTCCGGTTTTTAATTTAAAAAAAGTAAAAAAAGTAAAGTAAAATTAAATTACGATCGGTTGAAACAGCTGATGTGGTACGTTCACAATGAACGCTTCGGCGACGATTTTGACGTCAAATTTAAAAGAACAATTAAATAGTGTAATTTCAATGTTCATCTATGAACATTTTTGTATGTACGTATAATTGGTAAGGTTGTATGTGTTTCTGATTGTAGCACCCTTTTCCACCGGATCGTAGCTCGCCTGATTCACTAATCTTATATAATTGTGTCCGAATAATGTTAAAAAATATTTTAGTATAAAGTATTTCAAAATTACGTGCAGCTTGTTTATTTTTTTAATATTAGCATCCGGAAAATATTTACAGTGTATGTCGTACAGACAATAAGTAAATATGTTAGGAAATCGTATTAACATGAGGAGCAGTAGATACAACGTTAGTATGTCCTTGTAAAATAAAGCACTACTCTAATATTTCAAAAAACCGTAAATATTCCTAACATTATACAATGTTGCTTACAATAGCTTGATTTCTATTCAATATGAGATAACTAGCAATATGACCACTGCTCCTAAACGAATATCAAAATCGAGCATCAGCCATGGGTACCATGGGAACCAGTATGGTATCTATGGACGCTGCGCATGTTGGGAGCATGGTCGTCCAAACAACGCAACGCTAGAGCAACAGTATCCCCTTCAGTCTGCCCTCTAGTATCATCACATTTCTTCACCAAGGCATTGGCTATCTTTTGTGGATAGGCGTTCTCCAAAACTTCCCGGATTTTGTCCCATTCCAAGGTGCCATCGTCAGCTTGGTAACCATACCGTTTCCAACAACAGCTCAGAAATTCTTTGTATACAGGGATGTTAGCTGGAACCGTATGGCTCTTCTTAGCGTGCAGCACGACGCTTTCATCCACTTTGGTCATACCTATGCACATCAGCTCGTTTTCGTCCAGATCCTTCAGCTAAGAACATAATAATAGTTAGCAGTTAGGTTTTTATTACGAGTAATTGAATATGTATATATTTTAAATTATACTTTATGTTTCCTTTTCCTTCCTATGTTAACTTCAATACATAAAATAGAGCATGTTGAGTATCAAATTATGGCTATGATTATCTCTACGTTAATTAACAATAGAATTAAAAAACATCGATACTTTACATTTAATACAATGTACCACTATGCTGTTCTTGTATAAAATACAAAAATCATAAATAAAGTCCTTAACATCTATGGATTTTTTTAAATAATAAACAGCAACCGTAATCATACCTGGAAATGCGCAGAAGCCGCCCTAACAACATAAAACAATGGAAAAACACTATCTAACATTATAGGTCGTTGAATGTGCCTGGATTTTTAGTTATGTTACAAATTTTCAACACTCCAATGGCAAACATTTACGACATGCAAAACTGCAATATGGCGTCCGTACATAAAGCATATAACACAAACACTTAATAAATTAGCCAAATGCAGGCAGGTGTTTGATTCATGAACAGCTTCGGTTTTACAATCGAAATCGGTCAACCTAAAAAGAACCGCTGCCGTGACTGTAAGAGAGAGAGAGAAAGTCGTCCAAATCACGGTGATGCGAGGAGGCTAGAAGAAAATCGCATATGGGATGTTTCATGAGATTACATCCCAATGTTTCGACGGTAATTCGAAGAAATCTCAATCAATTCAATGGTACGGAACTACAAGGCTCTCAAAATTCTGTACACTGGACCTTGATTATTATATCCGACAAAAGTCAAAATGCTGCCCGATGCTCAGAACACATTATGTTCTGCTGTAGAACATCAGTAAAGAAAGCTACCGCAGTCGCATACGAGCGGACAAATTCGAAATGGCCTAATACCATGTTGTACTATACAAATTCTTGCAACTCCAGAAATAATATCTATGCAATTAAACTCAAGAGGCAGTTGTAAAATATGTAGCACGACTGTTTCCGTCGGATCTCATCCATTTTATATAACTTTTTATTAAGATCTACTGTATGATGTTCATTGTATATTAATTTTTTGTCAATAAGAGTTACTGCTTTTCTTTTAGTGCTACTTGCTGTTAGCCTTATGATAAGAGTAGGTCTTTTTAAACTAAACCTTAATAGTGTAGTAATTCACATTTAAAAGCATCTGCACCCGTGTTATAGTGATAATAAAACAATTTAGAATTCTCAGAAAACATATGGCTGAAATTTTCAAGAAAACTTTCTAATATGCAAAATTATATATCTTCCTTCCGAAACTGTCTGCAGTCTTTACTGTTTTCTTAACATTGGCTCGCTGAAACCTTTTCTTTGTACAGCTGCGGAAAATCTAGGTTTCATAAAAAACAACCAACAAAAATGTATTCCAATTAATGTTGTCAATGTATTTTAAGAAAAACTGTGCAGAACTCAACAACATTGTCTATTGTTTTTCAGTTTTATCGAAAATGTATTACTTGAAACAAATATTCTACAAACTATGCTAATAGAATATCAGACGGCTTTGACAGTTAGGCAAAGATACAATTGCATCACTGTAAAGTTATTTAACAAGAGCAAAATTAACTGCAAAATAATATATAAACAGACTATATTACATTCTAAAGCCGCGGAAAAACATAACAACCAGATATAAGGTTCATCCTGTAGCTCAGTGGAGGGGGATACTTATTGCCGTAGGTAAATAACGATAACTATTTCCTGTTAACAAAAGAAAAGGACACAGCTAGCTCAAATGGGACAAGGGGTTAGTCTATTCTGAGGAGCGTAAGCGATTTTTTCTAACTTAATTCAGGAGAAATATAGTCAATATAGATAAGTTTATGGGCGCCACTAGGTTCTCAAATTTTACCTGAAGCAGTGATGACGTTCTCTAACTCAAAAAAGAACGACCTCAACGTGGATGATGTCGTTAGAATCGAACAGCTGGGTACCTATCTTGCTTCCATTTATTAATTAATGTACTCGTAGAATCACCTACATGTCGACATATCAATTCATTTAAGCACAGTGTACTAAATACTAACAAATTATATTGAACTCACAAGCTACAGAGGAAAATTTTCCACGGGAAATGGCCCTAATGGTAACGTCACGAAATGATAAGCTTTTATGGGGAAAACCTATTAGGCTGGACACAACCCAACCTGTATTACTGCAAGATTCACGGTCTTCTCTGGTGGACGGCCTAACCACAGTAACTTTAAGTGCTATTGAAAATAAGTAAGGTTCAACTACAAACGGGAGAGGTATAAACGTGCAAGATCTACAGCCTTGTAGAAGCTACTCATAAAGTACAGTAAATAAACATAAATAAAGACCAGGCAGAGTAAATACCAACACGGAAGCGAGGTATGTAGCTGCGGCTATGGGAGACAATTTCCGAGCGGACTCCGGCTTTACTGGTGACATTTTTTCTACGACCTGGAGCATAAAAGGCTAAGAAGACAATGAATTGCAAAGCTCTGGCTGTCTTAATGCCACGGAGATGATGAATGGCAATATCTAGACAGTTCTCAGGCGGTGAAAATGCGAGATTTAATCCGACGGAAACATATAATGCTATTTTTTCTTTAAAGTGGCTTGGTCGACGATACGGCACTCTTTACAAAAATATGTGCAGCTCGATATCCAGTAACTTACCAATTTTCGTGAACACGAAAATTCTCAGCTGCTGCTATTTACCCTTCAGTCACTCTTGGGGCATAGAATTTTACGATAAGAAACGTAAAATAACATTCTGTATTTTTGTTTGCTCGCTGAACGTCAAAATAAGACCATACCACAAGGGTACATGACAATTCTGGAACAAATTGTTAGGTGCCACCTGATGGTTAAGCCTGAAGATGATGTGGAAAGATAGCAAGATGCGGATTTGTTCTTCGGCTATATAATGGCTGACCAACCAAGGAACCAATTCACCTGGCTGTTGCAATGTTTATGCTTTAACCAGAAACTCGCATTGTCTGACTTCACTTTCACAATGAAAGTACAACGTGTCAAGATAAAGAACCACTGCGTTCAATACGTATTTTACATTACTAATTGCAGATTAGCTTGGTTTACATTGCAGGAAATTCTGAGGAGTATCTATGGCGCGATTTCACATTGTCGCTACAAACTGATAAATTTTTGACGGGCCCCAATGGGTCGTAAAAGAGCTGAAGGCGCCCTAAATAAACACAAGAATTATTGTCCGCTGAGGGCGTACTGGATTCTTAATTATTACGTCACAATTGTTCGACACTCAGACTGAAAATCGTTACGAAATGAAAAATTAAAGACGGCATAAATAGGTGCATAATTCAAATTGCAAAAGCAAGTCATCAACTTAGCCGAATGCAGGTAGATGATCGGTTCCGAACACCTTCTTTTGCCGGTCGAACAGTTAATACTTTGGCCGGTCTGGAAAAATTCGCTACTATGATTGCGAGAGAAAAGGTCGGCCAGCCGCGGCAGTATAAGCAGGACAGGGAACTGGTGGTCGGTATCAAAGAATTCAGGGTGTTTTAGAGAAGCAGCACACTGATTAGGTGATAAACCGTAGAAGAAATCCTCAAATAAACTCAAGGATGCGGTACGCTAAGGCTCTTGAAAATGTGCACAATTAAGCCACTTATTTGCATCTAACCTAAGTCGAACTGCAGCACGAAAATTGGCGGATAATTATAATAAAACACAACCGTCTCACATGATGTTCGGCCGTCGACTGCATCTGCTAGTGCGTGCGATTCGGGTCGTTTACAACAGCAGCTAACAGAAAAACACGAGCGAATATTTAAAATAGCCTAAAAAAGCAATGTATGTACCAGTATAAATATGTTAAAAATTACTATATTTTTAATAGATTCTAACTGACAAACATTGTTTTCTTCCTCACTTCAATTTGTATTCGTACAAACTACCACAATGTAAGCCAAACGTCATTACTTAATTGTAGTAACATATAACATTTTAGTACCTGCTGACTGCTATAGCGCAGTAGTACAATATCGTAACATAAAAAGGAGGTGTTGTTTGTTTTATTTTATTTTTAATTGCATTTAAGATAACAAAATCGATAATATCGTATTTTACGAAATATACAGTATGGGAAGATATTTAAGCATACAAAAATTCAAAATTGGGATTTTACAGAAACCCGAGTTTATTGATTCAACGATTTGAAACTATATAATTATGAATAATTGCTTCACGCCTAAGTCATCTATAATACGTAGGATGCATTCCACATTTGCGAATAAGAAGATCCCTGTTCTGTTATATCGATTTGGAAATCCAAACCCCATAAAAGTTTAGAGTTATTAGCGCTTGAAGAATTTCCAAGAAAATTAGAACTCTAACCTTCACTATTTTCACCCTTAAAGATTTTATTAAGAACTGACCCCTGCTAAATTATTAAAGAAATCATGAATATTTGTAGATGAAACCTAACAGGTTCAGACTTCGATTATTTTGGAAAATAGAATCATCCATCCAAATATACTACAACGAAATTTTTTAAAAGCTTTGGAGATTTTTCAGAAACTTATTTTCTAAGAATCAGCTTCTATTGAAAATCAGGGTTTTTATAAATTCAAAAACTATTTTTTGTCAACTAACCTCATTCTTTAGTTATGGAAAATATATACCCAAACTTGTGGTTTTGTTGCATTTAAATTTTCAACATTATTTCATTAGATATGTATATACTAAATATCAATTTCTATACAAGTAACAAATTGGGTGATCTCTGAGCGAACCTTCAAATAATTTAATTATTTTTTTAAAATATTTTGATAGTCTTGTAGAATATATGAATTTAGTACTTGTAATTTATTATAAAGTTTCGGTTACATCCACTTGTATAAATTATTAAATTATAAACAGTTGTAAATCTGTAATCCGGAAACAATTAAAGTTGCTGTATTAAAATTTGCATATATGGCAATCAGAGCTTAACGAATCTAGTTCAATTGAAACACATTTGCGGCGTATACGAGACTTTTGTCTCCCTTTAATCTTCGTTCGCGTTAAGACACGTCTTCCGCTAACTTATCAAATACTACCTAATACTTTTTGCTATGGAAATTTTTTTGGAGACCGTTGTCAGAACTAATCCAATCATAACACACGAAATAGTAGACATCTTTCGGTTAAACCAGTTTTGTGCATCCATAAATGTATACTAAATGGATCAAAGACCTAATCCCTGAAACGCAAAGAAAATTTATTAGTTAAAGCTAAAGTGCTTTATCTTCAGATCTTCAGCGTCTGTAAATTATAAAAGGTTTACCAAGTAGCAAAAAATCTAAAATTCTCTTTATACGTGTTGATAAAGGGGTATTGGAATATTCTTTCATTATGTCTTGTACATTCCATTTAAAGAATGCGTAAATAGATTCACTGTGAACCTAGTTAAATTAGACCAAGCATCAAATAACATTTGGTTATATGAAAATCTATGAAATAATACTATCAACTAATTTGTTTAAGTACCACCTGTTCAATACAATCAAAGAATAAACTAATAATGTATATACATACCGCTACTTCCTGGTCCTCATCATTGCAGTGCACCTAAACAATAAAATCAAAATTATGAGCGAAATTCTTAAACATTTATTATTTATTCTTTAATGAAAACCAGCGCATTTACTTGTATGTATTTAACATTATTTTTATACATTTATCTAGTTTCAATTTTTTAGTTACTTAAAGTTACTTCTGAAACATGTTCTTTGACTTACTACAGAATATTGTTTAAAATGTGTTTGTTATAATACTGGGTGATTATATATGCTTTTCCACAAAATTCCCTTTGAAATATTTGTTGTATGAATAATATGTTGGTGGCACTTAAGTCTATGTCAAATTCCAGGTTATCAGGTTAGGTTATCTGTCAGTTTTGACACAGACTGACGCAAAACCTAACCTGCTAACCTCAAATTTGACATTGACTTGCAGTGCCGCCAACAAATATTTCAAAGATAACTTTATAGAAAAGCATTTATAATCACTCGATATATGCTCCAAGACAGGATACATATGTACAGAGTGGCCCACGAAAGTTGCAACCCTTTTTTGAGTGGAGGGTGAACCAGGTTTTGAGACTGCAACCTCACCTACACATATGACAACACAGATAGCCACTATTTATCTAAAAGAGATATTGATCAAGTTGTTGTTACTGAAACTCCTTTAATAACATTCAAATGATGTCGACTTTTTCTATGCTTACTCACGTCACTTAAATACATTAGGGTGATCGGAAAAATCAAAATCTATAATTAAAAAACCCCATACCCGTCAAAATGCCTTTTAATAAACAAACTCTATGTAAAAGCATAAAAGCAAAAGCAAATTCAAGGCAATCATATGTCTCCTACTGGACCTGAGTATTTCAAAATATGCCATGTTTTTCTACATTAAATTGATAAAAATAAAGTTGAAGACTTGTGGGAAAACATACATAAAAAGCATTTATTTCGATGGAAGAAATGATAAATTTCATATCAGGAGGAACTGCAGTACTATATCAGAACATGTGACAATAATAGAAGAACCAGAATATTTCTCTGTAGAGCATGTTTCACCATCTTCTGGTTCTGGAAAATCTATTACAGTCACTATTTTGGCCATCTATACCAAAAAATAGTATTAGTTTTAATAATCTCTGTGCTATTGGTTGCAGCTGTACGGAAATTTAAAATATCGTCACGTATGAGAACGACCCACTCCAATACAAATGCCTTATAAATACGAAGCTAACCCAAACAAGAAACATTTTGTGAAAGCTCATTCAAGAAATAGATATTTATGCATTAAGGGAGATATGAATATGTTTTTTCCCTGAGTTGACATGTGTTACAGAGGCCCTGGTCCAAGCTCTGTAAGTCAACCGAAGGTAAAGAACATCTCTCGTGGTGCATACTAGTGTATTATATCATGAAGGACTAAAGTGCATCATTAAATCCCGCGAGTGAATAATATTTCCTGAGGGCCCGTAGGGCCCAAGGGGAATAATCACTAAAGGGATTTAGGCACTTTAGTCCCGTGTGACATACGCTATTTTTGCACTTTTGAGAAAATTATAATCAAGCATTTGAAAATTTGGAATCTGTCAATTTGGAAACTGACAATTACAATTTTACAGCAGCCCTGGATAGCTCGAATCAGTGGGCAGTACTAAAGTGTATTGTCAGTCTATGTCAAATTCGAGATTTGCAGGGTTAAGTTTTACGTCAGTGTGTGTCAAATGACAAACAAAACCTATCCTACTAACCTCGTGTGTACATACATTTACCGTAGTTACGGTAACATTTTTACTTTAGTCCCTAGGACTAAAGTAATTACTTAAGTCCCTAGAGATTAAATGAGCTACTTTAATCCCTGAAATAAGTGACTAAAGTGCTAACTTTAGTCCCTAAAGTGCTAACTTTAGTCCCTAAAGCGCTAACTTTAGGCCCGAAAGTGCAAAAAATATTTTATTTACTAGCATATTAGTAAGGATAGTATGAAATTTCAAAATGTCATAATGACATTTAAAATTACAATATGTAAGTGACATCAAGGATTGCCTCATTGTATCGTTGCTAAGACGCTATATGTAATTGCATAGTTACCATGAGTTTGAGGGAGAAATACTTTGACAAGTCCCTTGGGAGTTACGAGTAGCTTTCCGTATTATGTTTCTATGACGAAACTGTACAATATCATGTTGCCAGTAAATAATAATTATTTATATATCTAGAGTGATATATATACAGTGTGTCCCCGGATAGGTGAAACGACTCTTGTAAAAGGTAAAAAAAATTCGATTTAAATTTTCATTTTTTGGGGTTTAGCCCTGCTTGGTTAAGGGCGAATTTCTAACATAATTTCAGTTTTGAAAAATCCTGTATGCCTTGGAAATTTTCAAAAAAACCCTTTTTTCTGTAAGGTAAAGTGCCCTTTATGTGACAAATACGACTAAAAGTTATTAAGAAAAGTTGTTTAGAATAAACATCAAGGCCCCTATACCAAATTTCAAAATCCTCGGCCAACTTTGATTTCTCACATTTTCTTTGAAGTTTATTCCCAAATAAAGAATTTTTTTCTATAGCACATGTTAAAGTGTGCTTTTATCAACTCAAAACAAAAGGTCAAGTTTTACTTTAACAGCAAGGGTAGATAAAGTAGCACTTTAACATCAAGGATAGATAAAGTAATTTAATTTTCTAACTTTTGTTTAAATTAAATATGACAGCTTCCTATTATCGTAGCAACCCAATCTAGCTACTGACATTTTGAAATGTGATTGACTATCATTATTTTCTTTTGAAATTGTTAAAGTTCTTGCTATAGAAAAAAATATTGTATTATACACGACGATAAAGTTATTTCTATCCATTCTTGAATCATTAACGTCTCGACTTCGTCTCGACGTTAAACGATTCACTCGTGGATAAAATTTAACTTTATCTTCTTGTATAATAAATTACTATTATTTCTAACAAAGTGTTTTTATTATGAAATAAACAACTTTGTTAAAAGTATTTGTTTTTCTAATAAAAAACTTTGCTAAAAGTAAAAGTCTTTGATTTGTGAAATAACCTTGAAAGAAAATGTGAAAAATCAAAGTTGGCCGAGGATTTTGAAATTTGGTATGGGGGCCTAGATGTTGATTAACCGCCTTTAACCAAGCAGGGCTGAACCCCAAAAAAATAAAAAATTAAATCGAAAATTTTTTACCTTTCACAAGAGTCGTTTCACCTATCCGGGGACACACTGTATATGATTTTTTCTTTGAACGCATGTTCTATAGCTCGAAATTTAAAAGATTTTGCTTTAGGAAATCATTATAGTGACTCTAGATTTCGGTAGTAACATTTTGTCTAATTTCTAAATCAACATGACGTTGTAAAACTTTGGTGTGATATCCATGGTGACATAAACACTAATGCGGGAGCAAAAAAATATTGACTCCCGCCGGGAGTTAATAAACATTTGCTCCCGCTGGTTGGAAATTGACAGTTGTGTTTCCTAAAACTAGACTAAAAGTCAGCTTTTGCGCGGGCATTAAATTCACACGCGGGAGGAAATGAATACCTTTGCTCCTAGATATATAAATAGCTATTACTCACAATCGGTTAATAATAGGTAGGTTTCTAACCGTCAACACAGTAGAAAAGCGAGTCATTGCTTATTTTACTTTCCCAGCTAGCCGGGAAAGAATTCTCCCGGCTAGCTAAACGTCACTTCAATGAACTTGCCATGTTACCTAGCAACAGCGTCGCAGTTTCCTTTGTTAAAGTGATTTATTAAACTGACAATTCGTATTATTTGAAACTTATCTAATTAAATAAATAATGACAAAAACCGATTGTGAGTAAAATAGTATACATACCACGGTGAAAAGTTTCATACCTGTCTCGAGATAAAGTTGACATCGACGCCACGCGTCTCGGTTAACTTCTTAATCTTTCGACAAGAATTAAACACTTTCAAGCTTGATATGTAATATACTATTTCCGTTGATCGTTTATTTATGGGTTTCATTAATGTATAGAGAATCGTCTATTAATGACCCCTATTAATCAATGATTTTTTATTAATGAACGATTTTTAAAAATCTGTTTATGTTGGTGGCACAAACTGACGCAAAAACTACCTGCTAACCTCGAATTTAACATAGACTTACAGTGCCACCACATAAACAGTTCTAACCTACGAAAATAAGTCACAACCATTTATGATCACCCGGTACCATTAATCTCAAAATTTTAAGCGTCAAATTCTTTTCATGGAATAAAATTAGATTTTCTTCAAATTAATAATACTAATGGACCCCTTGCAAAATATTTTGCAGGTTACAAAACTTCTTTTTAATGTGGCAGGATTCATTAGGTGAAATTTAAATTTTTTAAGTTTTCAAAACTACTCACACTTGATATTGCTGCATATACTTGACTATGACTAAATACTGAAGTTGTGGCAAATACGATATATTCCCACTTTATCCACAGTTTCTCCTTGTGATTTATAAATTATCAGCGCAAATGATGAGCGCACAGAAAAATTTCTTTTCCGAAGGCAAAGAGGCAGTGCAATATTAGAATGTGTTAATCTATACGCAGTAATAATATCTTCTGCCTGTGGCTTGTCCATTTATTACCAAATCTAAGCAGTTCTCAAACAAATGTCGTACCATTTATCTGATCTCTTCTATTAAACCCGTAGATACATTTAAAATTGTCAAAGGAATATCTATTGATACTATTTTTAGTTTTAAGCAATGTGGATATATCTAGAAATCTAGAAATTCCATAGAAAATTATAAAACGTCAGTATGTGATACGATTATTGTATTCACACTCAAATATTGATTTTCATATTCAAGCAAGAGAGATATAATTTTGATGTAGATTTCATAGCAATTTTCGTTTTTAGGGCTAAAATTGAGAATTTTGAGGGCCGCTGGTAGCAATGGCTAGAAAATAGTTTAAATAAGGGACATGCGCTTCACATCAGAGCTCAAGCCGTATTTTACACACAAAAATTCAAGCAAGTACAGTGGTCCATTGCAAAAATCAGCAGAACACCGTGGGTCGACTTCGAAAGCTTACTTGCTGGGGTCGTAAACTACGTATCTTGCGCGCTACAATATTTTGGTTTTTCTCTCAAAGTCACGCAGTTATTTGCAATTCAGGACTTTTGTGCTGATCTACACGTTGACGGCTTTCATTTAAAAAAAGAATTATTGAACGTTTAAATATTATATAGATACGATCAACGGAAAAATATTGTAACTACTCGTATGTTAATCGGCGATTAATAATCTCTACAATTAACGCGCGAGTGCCAGCCTATGACGGACATAAAAATCTTGTGGAACAATTTGCTGTCAATAAGGACAAAAAGATACATTTTTGAAGCACTTTTTACCTATTTTGCAGTGGGTTCTTAGGATTTTACCTGAATATTATTTAATTTTACTAGTGTTACCTAGGTTCTTTGTATTTGTGCCTATACCAACTTAAAGATTTTATTTAGTTTTATATTTTTAATTGATATTTTGTTAGATAAGTTAGTTATAAAATGTGTCAAATGTTTTGGTAAACGTTTACTTTGTATACTGTAATTATAATTATACAATTCATTAAGTAGGTATATAAATCTTTTTACAGGGGGGGGGGGCATTTTTATATTTGCTTAGAGGCCCAAGGTGCTCTTACACCGCCACTGAATTAACGTTAGTTGATGCCGAATGACACAGTCACAAAAACAGCAAATAAACAGATACTTCAATTATAGGTACAGTCGTGTGCAAATAAATCTGGGACAATGGTTTTTTCATATGTAAATTGAGTTACGATTTGAAGCATCTCTCCATGGATTTCCTGCTATCAGAAAGAGTTACATTAAACTTTGACAAGTAAATAAAAATGTAGCTCTTTCTGGTAGCAGAAAATCCATGGAGATGTTCTTCAATTCTCAACTCAACCTACATATGAAAAAACCATTGTCCCAGATTTATTTGCACACGACTGTACCTTAAATAAATTCAAATCCATTTGAAAAATACGAAATAATATGTAGAAATTATAATTTTAAAATAAATAAAATTGTAAAACGAACATTAGACAACCAAGCTAACAGTTATAACAGTACCTTGGGAAAAATCAGCGAATTCAATAGCAATGATACACAATATTTCCAGTAAGTTCGAAAACATTTTCTTGAGAAGAAATTTTTATTGTTATTTATATATCATAAGAAATATTCTGTATTATTGTTGAGGAAAAATATTCAAAGTCATCCATTAGCTTGAATACAGCACTGACCATGACGATTTATAGAATTCCTCACTCATTAAAAATTCAGGATTGTTTCCACTTGTCAAGCTGTCACAAGCTTGATCCCTACATATTTGTACATTATTGAATAATGAAAATATGGAATAAACAAGATTTTTCAAATTTCTCCAAAGGTAAAAGTCAAGGGTATTTAAATCAGAAGAACAAGAAGGTCCTGAAGTAGGGTCCTCTTAGATAATTTATCTCTCACTCTAGGTTTTGAATACGTCGAACAATGACAAGCACAAAAGTTATGATAAAAAACAGAAGAGAAGAAAATAATAATAACAATCATAAAAACAACAATGTACAGCAAAGAATCAAAGAAACACAATTGGCAATGTAATTTTCACACAAACTACTTAAGTGAATTTTGGTAAAAATATCCACAGATCACTTGTACTTACTATATTGCTACTAACTTCTGAGGGAAGCATGTTTGGCAGTATGTGAACAAGAAATGATATTACGTATTACAAAAATGTATCGAACGCAATTCGCTATATAAAAGAACAAAACATTAGTTGCATTAGATTAAAGTAATACAAAATGAATAGACATAAATAATCTTTTGTAAAAGATCAATCCATTACAAGAGATTTGTAATTTGTAAGATTGCCGTGGTTATAATATTGACTCAATGTAAAAATTGTATTCAACTTTCGTTTTAAAATGTGTAGCTTTAAAAACAATTCTGCGAACTCAGAGCAGAGAGCGTGTTAATCATTTTTAAGTGAAATGCCCTTCACTTAAACATGAGCATATTTAATGGAATTGCTGGATAAATTACATTAATACATTGGATACGTTTTCTAATTAATAATAATTGTCGCCCAAAGAGGCAGGTGTATAAGTACATTTAGAAATACTTAGTTTTTCGGATTGTTGCCTTACTTTCTAAAACATTTTCAACTAGATTTTATAAAAATCATAATTAAACTTTCATAGTATAGTTCAAACGTGTGCTAATTTTTGCTATTAACAGTTAACACCAAACTTACCTCAACAGCAACAAATTGCAAAATAAAGGCAGCGATTCCAAACAGCACAATTACTTTCATGGTTACTGAATTACTGCCCGTTTAATTGTGGTATTCTTGTTAAAAGGCTCATCTAATTAATACGTCACAGCTTAACATAAACAGTTCCATATGCTAAGATTAATGCTATCTAATCAGTTTTATAACTGACACGGTTGGCCCACACCACTAACTCTAAAATTCAATTTAAAAGTTTCCCAAATTCGTTCCCTAAAGGCATCATTAGCAACTTTAACTGAAATTGATTTTGGTTTCAGACTGGAGAAATGGAAGTGAAAAACCCCCTGTTCCAGGACGACCCCACACCTGCACAAACGCCAGCTATGAAGCCATCTGAGGAAGTCGTTCAGAACAGTGAATTCGCCCCTTTCTGTTGCAAAGAGCCTATATACTGTTACAGAAATATTCAATTATTTTTGTGTTGAGATTAGAGTAATATTTATTCAAGTATAGTTTATATCAGAAGCATTAGTATTATAGAGTATTATATTTTAGGACTGTTGTAATATCTGTTTGGTGCAGAGGCCAGGCTAGCTTTTTGCTCATCCAGTAAAATTACTCAACGAATGAAAATTATAGACGATAAAGCTGCAATGAAGTATAGTTTAGTTGTGCAGGACACATTTAGATAACGAATTTATTCCAGGCCAGCACATTAGGCTACTGGATGAGTTACAAATATTGTGGCTGCCTGTGCTTCCAAAAAAGTCAGTGGTGTCTATAATAAATTCAGTGACTCAGAAATTCGAAGGTGACAAGTCCAACCCCAATTATTGAACTGTCGCGTCGCAAACACAGACAGCTTTTTGCTGATTATCCAGTTTCGAAATTTGCTCTCACCTCTTAAATTAACCAAATCAGAGAACGATGCAAACCTGCCCCTTAAGGATCACATTTCTATATCTCGGATAACGAGAACGCTCTGCTGGCACACTACGATTTCAATTTAATTGCACGTGCAGTCAGGGATGTTTCGAGTCACTGAATTTATAAAGACAGACATTGGCCTTTAATGTTGAGCTCAATCAGAGCCGTCGCATATCTCTGAAGCAGCATCAAACAGTGTCTGGAAGAAGAACGTGGTCGGAATATGCTAAGCTGTTCAATTGCCCTACCTGATGTAACAGTATCAAAACTTCCTACTGCCAAAATAATCTGCAAAAGAGTCAATTAAGTTGTTCAAATTGTATGCGAAGAGAAAATGTTTTATTTATGGAAGATATTCAGTCAGTAGTTAAATTAGTGCCAGTACATAGCCTATACATAAAGGACCACCTTCTCCTTCCTGAAATTGGTTGATATGTTAAATCATGTTAGTAGAAATTATATTAACTATATCTGTCACATTCTTTACGTTTTTGGGTAAGGCGTAGTATGTTATTTGAATTTGGTTTCTATTGTCATGTACAACCTTTAAATTTTGCACCATTATTTTTCTTTACAAAGAATAAACCGACCAGATTGGTTTGAGCAAGTCAGAACTCTTTTGCACTTTATTGAAAATTTTAATTTAAAAATCTTTCCCTATCAATGCTGCTTTGTACAATATTTTTCAAAGACTTTACATGAAAGTTGTTTATGTATTTTTTTATACACACCTGTGTGTCTTGAGTCAAATACCTACATGATTTTTAACGAATAAAATGTATCAGACTAATGGTTTTGTATTATTCCCATTAGTCCAGGAAATATGTGGAATAAAGTAGGGCCAAATCTAAACGACAACAAAAATACAAATTATTGTACTGAATAACATTTCAACAGTTTTCTTTAATCAAAAGAATGACAGAAATTGTATCATTATCATCAGAGCAAAATTAGAAGAACAATTATTTCACAAAACCGATTCTTATAAGTTTTCTTAAGGAGATATTCTTATTAAATGCTTTCCATCACTTGTTCTTACTTTTATATTGTATGATAAGGTGGGGTCATAGCTTTGGTAATACTACGTCAGCATCACCCACATGCAGTAACAAGAAGAGATTACGTTATTGTATCATTACTTACATAACGACTCTAGAAGAGTCAAGCCTTTGTCAAGCATCTCTAATATTCTACTTGTATACACTACCACTAATGTGGATTACTACCAAACTGAATTTTCTTCAGACTCTTTGACTAGGTATTGTGTCAAACACCATCGACACTTTTGACTTTGTGTTATTCTAATATTGGTCAAATACCAGGGACTGAGTTCAAATACAAATCAAAACCACCACAGAATAGACTAACACCATTACAAACTATCACCACATGGATTTACTATCGACTGAAGATAGTCTGTACAACAGAAAAACATCAACCCGCTTGCTTTGCAACATAACAAGTTGCTTAAGCGATAAGCTTTAATTTCTATTTAAGAAGAATGAGAATATTTATTTTCCAAATTTGGTATTAAAAATCTATTTATGACGAGCAACGGAACTTGGCATGATATACCCATATAATTTAAAAAAAAATCAAATATATGTAAGGGTTAAAACATAAGACCGACACTTTATCGCAGTATTAACAATTTGTGACGAAATATGAAGCCTCCCAAAGGCTAGCTACATCTATTACTTCATAAATTGCTGCCAAATTATTAATATTGGAAGAAATGTAAGTTCGTGGTTGTTTATGTAAGATATGTTGCTGCAACTGCTGTTGAAAGTACTACTACATCAGTGGTAATATAAGTTAGTGGTAAACGAAGTCGATGATATTTTGCTCGATGGCACTTCATAATTATATTTGTCATAAAATTCTTAAAGTCGGTGGTAACCAAATTGGTGGTAGTTCACGTCGATGATAATTTAAATCAGATCTAAATTTCCATCGGTGGCAGTGCACACTCACCATATTCCACCTTTAATTAGCTAATTATAAAACTAACTAGAATTTCTAGTGGGAAGATCTTCAATATCCCCAGACTCAAAGCGAATACAGTGGGTATTATTTTATATATAGAAGAAAAAATTAAGGGAAATGGTGTAACTACCTACAATTATTTTAATTTTCCATTTAAAGAAACCTGTCGATATGTTATTCAATACATACTTCTGTAAAATATACGAAAAATTTATTTGTATGGCTATAAATCATATCTTTCCTGGGTAATTTCTAAACAACGTTGGTGCAAGAACAAAGTGAAATGCAAAACATTCTGGTTGATTTATGTCTAGCCCATTATTAGTGCCCCTTTTAATTTTAGACAAAATGTCTGGTTTACAGCTCTGGTACTAAAAACTGACCAACAAATTCCAATGTACCACATATAGCCAGCTCTGTGCAATTCCAATTTGTTGCCTAGCGCAACCAAAGTAACTTGACGTCCATAATTTCAATTGCGCTATGTGAACGTGCAGCCCTTTGACAGCAGGAGTTTACAATTTTGGTTCCTGTCAGAGGTGAATGTCTTAGACACTATCTGGTCTTCTGTATCTGTCACACTTGAACGTTTGCTGAATTTTCTTTCCTTTAAGACTGACTATTAATTAAATAAGGTCTGAAATAGTGATTACCGTGTAAAATAACTTAGGACTATCCTGTTCAGAAAGAGCGTACCTATATATTTTGTGAAACTCAAGCGAGGAAAATATAGTGTAATTTATGTGCAGATTAGAGTAGGAACTTGTGTAAGCCCTGCACTAGCAACCTGCTGTCCATTACCACACCTACTGCATTCCCTTTCATGAGTAATTATAGCGTTCTAACGGAAATAAATTTGAAAATAAAAGCACGCTTGAATTAATACAAATGCACAAGAGAGGAGGGTAAGTCCTTAATTGTAAACTATAGTAACATAGGATTTGTACGAACCATTATGGAAGCTGAAATTTCAGAATTAGGCAGTTCTTATATAGTGTAGGGTGCATAAAACTTGCTATATTGTTTGATAACTTTAAAACGTATGTGTACATAATAAAGAAATATTAAATTAAACAACTTTAGACTCTGTTTATAAACAATGTGCAATTTTACTAGGAAAACCTTTAAAAATGTAAGGCTTAAAATCATCAACATTACTTACAATAATTTATATTAAACAATATAAATCTTATACTTACAGTTGCAATTAATTGTTCTTTTGAAAATCACATTTAAGTACCTACTGTTTTTCAACATAGTTTTCATTGGGCTTCACACACAAATTCCGTTTCTCTGATGACTCTGAACCTTCTTAAAAAATTGGTTTCTATGGTTGAAAAAAAAGTTCATTATTACTTTCACACCTTCATCGTTCAAAAAGCTTTATCCCTAATAGGATCCTTTTATTGTATCAAAGAGGAAGTAGTCACTGAGGCAAAGAACTTCAAATTTCGCTTTTTGAATTGCAGCTGTTGCAACTTTAGAGTTATGGCGAGTTGCGTTATCATGCAAAAGAAATTTTTCTTGTATTTGGCAGATATCTGATAAGCACATTAAAATAATATTTATTTTCTATTTTGCTACATCTCCATTTAAGTAGAAGCCAACGCCCTGAATGCAAAATAAAATACCCTGTGCAATAACAATACAATCAAAATAAAAGTGGCTGGACTCATTACCTCACATTGTTTATAAACTCGTCACTTAAGAAAGGTTTTACCTATTTTAACTTCATAGATAATCATTTCACACTGCAGTACTGGCAATGAACACCAACAAGTAGAATAAACAGATCTCAAGCTTTACTTCTGAAATTAAACAGTTCAAAAGCAATTATTAAATCACTTTCCTACAAGCTAGAAGCTATTTCTTTTAATTCGCACTTGTTTGCGAACAATTTTACATATCTACCGTTATGAGATGATCACTAATTAAAGTGGGACCAAAATCCTGCCCATCCATTTTACAGCGACCCACCGATGCACTTTATTGGTCCCATAGTACGCAAGTACTTTCAGCAGAAGCTGTACATTGGCCTTTTAATACACAGCACTGAATTTTAATATCAATGATGTATACTAAACCGTGCATAACTCAAATTTCATTACTACAACGTTTACAGCTCTTGTATTAACGAAAACTCAATCAAATAGGCATTCGCTTCTGAATTTCTCTTAGCAGGTAGTGGTTAGAAGTTCTAATTAGTGTAAGTAGTACAATAATTGATAGCCAAATGTTATTTTTATTAGATGGATTAGTTCCTTATACATAGGCATGAGATTGTTTACTTAGTTGCTACATGAACCTCGGTAGAATTTTTACTACTTGTCTCAATTTTTATTCAAGAACAGTATAATAACTGGAAACATCAATAACTGTATAAAACGACCTATAATAAAGAATTATTTCCACCTGCACTAGTTTTTATGACACCCAATTATGTATTAAAAAAAAGAATTACAGTAAAATGTTTATACTTTGATACTATGATCTTAAATTGTAGAAAGCTTGAATTAATTCATTTATAACCAACGATACCTATGTTAAAATTTTAATAATAGCTATTTATGCAACAAGTGCTAAAAGTCGACGTTTATGCACGAGACATCAAAATTATAAAACTCAGCCTTCGGCTTCGTTTCATAACATGTCTCGTGCATAAACGACTTTTAGCACGCGTTGCATACAATATTTTATCTACGACCTTAATTTTACTGTTATTAATCCATAAATATCGATTTAACAATGGTTTGCATCTACGACACTTCTAATTTATGTTATAATAAACAGTAGGCCATGCCGCGCGGGCGAATGTTTGCGAAGCCAGTGCTGTCAAAGTCAGTTACGAAAGGTAATTATTAATACTCCACATCTGACTGTATTCATTACTATATAACGCTTTAATTATTTCAAAAACACTTTACCTGTAACTTTACAGCTTCACTTCCAGTTCGAAATTGTAGTTTTATAACCTCACTTCACTTTTAGCACATGGGCTAAAACTAAACAGCTGATTTCTTTAACCACGGTAAAACTATAAAACGTCACTTTTAGTGAAACAAGCTAGAGCTAAAAGGCCTACTTTTAGTAGTGGTCGTAGATAAACATTTTTATTATTTCAGGTAAATACAGGGTGTCCCGTGACTCGAAGCCATAGCTTAAGAGCGCATTCCTTTGACAATTTTAAGTCGAAAGTGCCTTATACACTTTTGTCAAAAACTCAATAGTAGTTAAGAAGTTATGGGCAATATTAAATTTAACAGAGTGTGTAGAATAAAGTAAAGAGCACGTTGAATAAAGTAATGTAATATTTATTAAATAAGAATTTTTTTATTACTAACACAAATTTGATTCAAGTTTTGGTTCAAATTGCAAACTGGCAACCTTGACTCACGAACAAATTTACGAGTTTACAACGAAAGTACGACCTTTAAAAAACGGTGAACAGTGAAAGAGGACGAAATAAAGTGTGAAGTTTGGAGTTAGTGTAAAGTTCGGGCGCCGCGTAAACAAACAGCGACGAAATTACCGTAAATTGGTGAGAAGTCAGTGCTGATAAGGTGTCTACCACTTAAACAGCTGGCGTGCACGTCATCGTAAACGTCACATGAAACGTCATAAAGTAGCGGGCCGTGATTGGTGCATTTTGTAGGAACATTATAAAAGCAGTGGCGTGGAGTGCAAGTGGGCAATAGTTGCGTTTTTAGAGGATTGGAAAGGAGGAATGTGTCGATTGTGATACAGGAGCTAAGGAAGTGCTAAGTAAAGTGTTTAAAGTGGGTTAAAAAGGTAAGATAGAGGTGAAGAGGTAACAAAAATTTTCACAAATGAGCGACAAGGAAGTACTGGACCGGTGCTTAGCGGAACTAGAACAGCAAAGGGCGCAAATAAGTGAAATAAGAGAGAATTATACGAGGGAACTAGAATATAGTACAGGAAAGTTAGCGGAGCAAAGAGCGCTGATAAGAGAGCTAAGAGACGAAGTGGCAAGAGCAGAAGAAAAGAGGAACAAGGAAAGGAACGCACTTTACAAGGAGCTAGAGGACCTTGTGGAAAAATTACGCAAGCAGGAGGCAATACGAACAGGACAAACAAAGTGAAATACTCCCTGAGAGACTCAAACATTGTCCAACGCAGAAGTATGTGGAAAGGAATTCGAAATTGGTTAGAGAAACGATTAGAGGAATTGGAGATCGGAACAAAACGAAAACACAAGAAATACGTAACACATATTAAAACAGACACAAATAACCTCGGGAAAAATAACAAAAAGCGACTAAAGAACTGGAACGTAACAATAGTAAACTATGAAGGGACACTATTACAACTACAGGATCAATGTAAAGCATACCAAATTGACATATTAGCAGTACAGAAAACCAACATAAAAAAGTGAAAGCATAACAAAGCTCAGAGACTACACCTTTTTCAAGGGAGGAGCTCAACAAAACAGACTGGGCACAGGATTTATGATTCTAAACTCAGCGGTGGAAAATGTAATAGATTTTAAAGTAACAAGCGAAAGAATTAGCTATATTAGAATGAAAGGCATGAGAAAAACTAGCATAATTAATGTTCATCGCCTCGACAGAGGAGACGGAAGATGAAATTAAGGACAAGTTTTACGAGGAATTGGAACAGCTGTATGACTCTATACCAAGGTATGATGTAAAACTCGTAGTAGGAGACTATAATGCCAAATTGGCAAGTAGGTTAGTAACTACCCAGTAGCAAGGAAGAATAGCTTACATCATAAAACCCATGAAAAAGGACAGAGAGTAATTAATTTGAGGCTATAAGAGACCTGAGAGTAATATCTACATTAAAAAAGAGCAAGGACATCTATAAAGGCACCTGGGAACACCCAAATGGAAGGACAGTAAATCAAATTGACCACATACTCGTAGAGGCAAAACACGAACACCTAGTCATGGATATTAAAGCCGCAAGGGAGCGGAAATCTCATCAATCACTATTTAGTGAGAGCAGTAATAAAAGGAGAAGTAAGACACAAACCTAAAGGGAGCAGAAAACATAAGAGAAATCTACACTTGAGTCAACTAAGTAACAAGGAAGTAAGAGATGACTACATAAATCAACTGGAACAGGAGCTGAGAAGGATAGATGAAGACACATCGATAGAATGGAAAGATCTTAAAAACATTATAAAGCAAGTAGCGAAGGAAAGAATCCCCAAAGAAATTTTAAAAAATTATTGGTTTGACGAAGAATGCAGAGAAGTATGGAAAAGTCTGAAGAAAGCTAAAATGGAAATGATGAACTATAAATCCGAACAAAACAAAGAAAAGCTAAAGAAAAAAGAAGAAAACTTAAAAGCCTTTGCAAGAGGAAGAAGAGGAGAATACAGGAAAAAACAATTGCAATTATAGAAGAACACTGCAGTAAAAAGAACATGAAATTATTTTACAAACGAGTACGGTTTACAAAAAAAGAACACCTACATGAACCATCCATGTGTTAAGATAAACTCGGCAGTTTGATAGTTGGTACCGAAAAAGTGGCGCAAAGGTGGCTGGAATTCTATAAAGAGCTACTTGCTAAGCACGGGGAGGAAGCAGAAGAAGAAAATGCACGGAACCAATCGTGAATAACCGACAAAATCTTCCCAACACTGGAAGAGATAAAAATAACCATACACAAAATGAGGAACCACAAAAGCCCAGGTATAGACGAAATCCAACCAGAATTAATAAAATACGGCGGTGAAACCTTAGAAAAGAACATTTATGAGCTCATATTGCAAATCTGGACCACCTGTAAAATGCCAAAAGAATGGAGTAAAGCCATAATAATTCCGATTTATAAAAAGGGCAATAAGCTGGACTGTGAAAATTATAGGCGTATTTCCTTGATAAGGTTCGTGTATAAAATTTTAGCATCACTAATAAACGACAAGCTAAAGGATCTTGTGGAGGATGAGATAGGTAAATACCAAGCGGGATTCCGGAAGCAGAGATCAGTAACAGACCCTATCTTCTCCCTTAAAACTATACAAGAAAAAATGAAAAGGAAAGGAAAGCAAGTCCACATATTGTATGTCGACTTTAAACAAGCATACGACAATATATGCAGAAAGAAACTATTAATCGCACTTAGTGAAATGGAATTACCAGAATGGATTATACAAACTGATAACAATGACATTAGAAGGGAGAGAAAGTAGGGTGAGGATTGAAGGAGAAAGGTCAAACAAATTCAGGATACAGAAAGGACTAAGACAAGGGGACCCCTTGTCACCCTTACAATTCAATCTGGCCCTGGAAACAACAATCAAACGAAATGCGTGAAGGTCAATAAGAGTATTATAAATAGCTCTTACCAGATACTAGCCTGATGATCTCACAATTATGGCACGGACACAAGAGGAGTTAAAACTGGTATTCCAACGCCTGGGAAAGAAAGCAAGAAAATTCAGATTAATGATAAATGAGAGTAAAACAAAGTACCTACATGATCCTCAACACCAACGATCCCAGAGATAATGGGCTTGCTCTACTGGACAACCAACAAAACCTAAAATACAACTTCGAAAAAGTGCAGAACTTTAAAATCTTGGTGTAAATATAAGCAGCAACAAAGACAGAAATCAGGAAATACAACAAAGAATGCTGCAGGATCAAGGTGCGCGGCAATGCTGAATTCAGTGCTAAACAACAAGACATTATCAGGGAGGTTAAAGTTCGATCTGACGTACGGGAGTGAAGTGTGGGTGTTGACAGAGGAAGTGCGTGGTAAAATAGCAAGGTGGGAGAGGAAAATGCTAAGAAGGATATTTGGAGGAGTGAAAACACAGGGAGAGTGGAGGAGAAGAACCAATGATGAGGTCTACGAACTGTACCGTGAACCCGAAATTGAGATTATAATCAAACAAGGAAGGTTGCGCTGGCTGGGCCACCTATCGAGAATGGAGGAGACAAGAGTGCCAAAGAGGGTCCTAAAAGAGGAACCAGAGGGCAGAAACAGAAAGAGCAGACCACCAAAAACGTGGATGTAGGACGTAATGGAAGACCTAGCACGCATGGACATAGCCGATAATTGGGAGACACGAGCCGGAAATAGAAGGAATGGAGGAAGATTGTGGCCCACGGGCCTTCAAGGCCTTTGAGCTGAGAGATGATGATTTGGTTCAAAATGTCCCCCCCCCCCGATGCCTCACAACACATTCTTGCTCTTCTAATAATTGAAGACGTAGCTCTCTAAAGAGTATCTGGGTTGTCTCGTATGGATGCAGCTGCAGCCATAATATTTTGAATTAGCTCATCTCTGGTTTGTGGTTTATTTGAATACACTAGACTTTTCATGTGTCCCCAAAGATAATGATCCAGAGGCGTTAGATCTGGTGACCTCGGAGGCGAGAGAACTGGACTTCTTCTTCCAAATCCATCGGTTAGCAAAGTTGTTATTTAGATATGCTCTTACATTTATACCAAAATGAGGTGGTGCGCCATTCTGCTGAAACCACATGTCAACACTGTTCTGAAGTGGAACATCCTTCATTAATCCTGGCAACTCGTTTTGTAAAAAATTTAGATAATGCTCCGATGTTAAAAGTTCTTGAAATACCAAGGGCCCGATAAGAAGGTTATTAAGAACACCACATCAAATATTCACCGAGAACGATGTTGAAAATGCGTTTCCCTGGTTTCAAAAGAGTTTTCAAGTGCCCATAAATGTGAATTTCTGGTATTCGTAATTCCATCTCTAGTAAACGTGGCTTCACCCGTAAACAGAATTTGTCCACAAAGCTGTTGGTGTGCAATCAACCAACGACAAAAGTCAACATGCGCTGTATAATCTGCTGGTTGTAAATGTTGAAGTGACATGGGTACAAACCAAAGTTGTGTAATGTTCTCCATACTTTCATTCGACTAACATAACCACGATTCGATATTCTTCCTACGCTAGAAAAGGGACTATTTTCGATCATGTTAAGAATAGCTTCTTCTTGGGCAAGTTCTTGCTGTACGGGACCTTCTGCAGTAGCTTAGGCACCAACACTCTTGCCTTTCCGTCAGAGTATCCATAAATAAAGTGAACATCGGTATAATCTTGATTTGAAAACAGCCATAGCAAATTAATCTTAAAACTAGCAGCCAGTGATTGAAATTCGGTTCCTGACCTGACATGACCATTCCAAACATATAACTTTAATAACTTTTTTCTCTATCTCTTACGGTTTGGCTGCTGAAACAGCGTCCCGGACGGACCAGCGTCCCGGACGGACAAAAATCACGTGATTTATCGAAAACCGGAAGTGTCACGTGACTGAAATTCGGTTCCTGACCTGACATGACCATTCCAAACATATAACTTCAATAACTTTTTTCTCTATCTCTTACGGTTTGGCTGCTGAAACAGCGTCCCGGACAGACAAAACAGCGTCCCGGACAGACAAGTCTATTAGATAAAGGATTAACAACATCAAATAATAAACAATGTCACCATAACAATATAACAAAACAATTACATGACCACCAGATTAATTTACTGTTACATTTAATATTACTCATAAGGCGTTAACTATTAAGTTTTGGACATAAGTGTAAGTATAAGACACTTTCGACTTAAAATTGTCGAAGGAATATGCTCTTAAGCTATGGGCATCAGGTTAGGGGACACTATGTATAGGTGTCTACTTAATTACTAAAAGAAACCATACAAAGTGTTGATGTGATTGAATATAGGAAGTGCAAATGTGTTATCTATATTCAACTACCACCTTACATCTCCAAAATGCCCTACGTTACGTAATATTAAAAAATTAATTCGAATATAGAAGTTCCGGCAACGATGGATGGGGTGTGGGGTGTAAGATATTTCTACAACTATGAGAGTTATATAAATATTGTGTAGTTGTACATACGAAGGTGGTCAGGGCCGGACTGGCCCACCGGGAAATTTCCCGGTGGCTTGCCCCGAACTAAAAATCACAAAACATAATTAGTTATTCATTGCATAATTTTTAACACAATAATTGTTTATCAAAAAATAATCATATAGGCCGCGCCGCGCCACACCTACACCTGTGGCCTGCATTAGGCTAGATTTTCATAAAGAAATAGCGCTTAAGACCCAGAGTACTTATTAGCAGAAAGTGAATAGTGGGATAAAATTTTATCCTCACTATAGCTATTTTTATATTTCTACCAATCAGCAGCTTGTGTCAAAGCACCAGTTTCCCCGTTAAAATCAAGCCTTATTGAGCCAGGACGGGAGCCAGGCATTTGCTTCTGCATCGTCTCGTCTTGTGTCTAGTCGTAAGTTCTAACAGAAAGCTATTCTGCTGTACGTTAAACATTATGGGAACAACGATAGATTCACTGCTAGCCGGGGGTGGATAAATAAATTTAGGAAAAGATATAGTATCTGTTTCTTAAAAATTTCCGGCGGAAAACTTTCTGCAGATGAAACAGCAGTTAAGCCATTCACTACCAAATGAACAAACATTAGAAACTCTGGACTGTATTGCAAATACGGAAAATATGGACGCAAAGGCACGTTTACACGCCAAAATGTATTGAAATTTCCTATTGCAATATTCCACTATTCTGACAGCTCAAACATACCTCAGGGTATTTCACAGCACAACCCCACTTTCAAAATACTTACAAACTGCTGATATAGATAGATTTTCTAAAGGCACAGCAAATGGTGAAAACCACTATTAACACCATGAAAAACATATCAAGAGATTTCCAAAGCGTAAAGTTTGCAGCACATAATTTTGTAAATAGAGTAAACTTAATACTTCAACACAGTGCAAGTGAAACAGTGTAAGAACTTCACATTGTGAGAGTCGCGTATTTACAGGCACTTTGATTTTTTATCTATCTTATTTTAGGAAGGACATTTTTTTATTTTAGGCTTTTTATTTCTAGGGCAATAATAATCCGTAGTTTATATATGTATTTTATGTATAATATAAGTGAAAATTATACCACGTAACGAAAGCTTTTGTTTTGTTTTGCCAGTTGTAACCTGACGCCTTCACTGCTGTTGGTCGCACCTCTGCGCTATAATCAAAAATCCCTATATTAGATTTATGGCCAGGGGCTTAGGAGAATGTAAGAGATACACAGGCCCAAACCGCCGACTAAATTAGTTTGGGAAATTTATTAGTTTAGGATTTCAGCCAAATGGAACACGCGTCCAAAGGGGTCCTAGGCAACATTTAAAACGCGACAGAAAATGATTAAAACCCGTCGTGGGTTTTGGAAGAGAAACGACCAATTGACATCACGTCACTATAGCAACGAAATTTAGATTTCGTTGTCATTGGCGGACGTCCCACGACGCAGGATGGAAGGGGCCTCGGAAGTTGCATAAAACACTCGGCATAGAACGGGAGATGACGGAAGAAAAACTAAGTCTGTTGCAGGTGGTAGTTCGACACGTAACACAGAGATCAATTCGAAATCTGCCTTTATTCCGTGCGGTTGTGCTTTATCGCAGTGCCGGTATATAGTGGTTAGAGATCATTAATTTCCATAAAACAAGTAAGGACATTTTTGTGAATAACTTTTTACAAATAAGGGCTAAAAATACATACCAAATATCTCTCTGAAACAAATTTTAAAAAAGGAGCTCTCGAAAGAGAGCTCCCGTGCGAAAACACCTCTTAAATGTTAAACGCAACAGCTGTACGTGGTCAATGTGCTATCGATGATATGGAGCACGAACCATCTGTCTGTGACAAAGAAATGGATAGCGCTAGCAAGAAAAGGTCTAACAATTCTCCTCCAATGCTTAGTCCCAAAAAGCAGTTTTTGTTTACCAATGCTGAATTACTTAGCAAAAACAAATATTATCTCCCAGATCTTAACACCGCTGGAAATAGCAACAATAGCGATAATGAAATTCCCACTGAAACCGTGACATCTGAAAAAATTAAAATACCACCCATATTTTTACACAATGCTATCAATTACCAAGCTGTTATTACGGACATTAAAAACAACACAAAATCCGAATTTACAACTTCTACTAAGGGCGATTTTCTTAAAATTAATTTATCTGCAATTGAAGATTTTCGTTCACTTACCGAGTTTTACGATAAAAATGATATCAAATATCATTCATTTAGAAATCCGAAAGACGCACCCCTATCAGTAATAATACGGCACGTCCCTTGCTCTGTAACTGACGAAGAAATTAAGCAAGAACTTAAGCAAAAACAATTTCCGGTACTTAATGTAACAAGAATGCTTAACAGAGACAAAAAACCTATGCCTTTATGTGCAGTGAATTTAACCAACACCAGTGAAGCCAAAGCTATTTTTAATTTAACCACCCTATACCACTGTATCGTTACTGTAGAAACCAGGAATAAAAGCAAAGACATCCCTCAATGTCTGAGATGCCAGCGTTACGGTCATACACGTAACTATTGTAAACTCGATCCGCGTTGCGTCAAATGTACAGGAAATCATTATTACAAAGAATGTCCTAAACTCAAGGATGTTAAACCACAATGTGTTAACTGTGGTGAAGAACATCCAGCCAACTATAAAGGATGTAGTTACTACCAAACTATACGAGCAAAAACAGTAGCAGCCCAACAGACAGCGCCAGCTAGGAACGTGAGAACTACATCATATGTCAACAGCGGATTGTCTTTCGCAAATACCGTACGTGGTCAACAATCGCCTACTGCAAGCCAGGAACAAAATAATGCTAGTGCTTCTGAAGAAAACTCATCCATCAAAACGATCATCAAAGCCATAATTGAATTCCTCGCTCCTCATATGGACACAATCAAGTTATTGTTATCTTCTCTCGTTCCTATAATACTGAATAATGTCAGTAAATAATAAAATGCATGCTTTCGACAATATCACTATACTGAATTGGAATGCCAACGGCATTAAATCTCAGAGGACATTATTTATAGCATTTTTGGCAAGACATAACATTGATGTGGCCTGCATAAGTGAAACGCACCTAATTCCAAATGAAGCATTTAAAATTCCCAATTACAACATTTATAGAATGGATCGAGATGCAAGGATTGCATCTGGTGGTGTTGCAATTATAACAAAAAAACGCTTGAAGGTATCTCCTATCCCTTCCCTAAACTTAATTAGTTTAGAAGCAGTAGCAGTAACTATAAGCTTCAACAATAACACGAACGTAATTATTGTATCTGCATACAAACAGCCTAACAAACGTTTGGTGCAGGAAGATATTACTACAATCTTCAACAAAAATGGGCCAATAATACTAGTGGGCGATTTAAATTCCAAAAACACTGTATGGGGATGTCGAGTAAATAATCCAGATGGGATACGATTGTATAACTACACTGCTCTATGTGCGGCCCAAATAGATGCTCCCAGTGAGGCTACTTACTTGCCATATCGCACGGACCATTATCCGGATTTACTAGACTTGATAATTAAAAAGAACATTACTTGGCCAATATATCAGTCAGTCCTTCCTGAACTAGATTCCGACCATCTCCCAGTTCTAATAACGTTTTTTATGAAGCCAGTGATTAATATGCCAGTGCAATCCTTAATTAAAGGACCAGTCGATTGGGACGAATTTGCAGTTTTATTAAACTCTAAAATCAAATGCCCGTTGAGATTACTTTCCAAAGAAGAAGTTGACGGAGTTATAGAAACATTCAGTAGTAACATAAAAGAAGCCGTTATTGAAGCGACGATTACAAAAACTAAGAAACGCTCAAACAACTACCTACAGCCTCCATCAAATATTTTAAATCTAATTAAAACTAAAAATAGGCTACGACGTCTTTGGCAACGTACAAGGGATGGTCAAATTAAGACCGAGTGGAATAGATTGTCTAGAAAAGTTCAATTGGAGCTGGACAAATATAGAATTGAGTCATACTCGAAGTATATAAAAGATCTGGAACCGGGGGATCCGTCTATGTGGAGGGCGACAAAACGCCTACTAAGGGAATCGTCGTCAATACCAACAATTAAAATTAATAATACTGAATATTGTTCGGATACCCAGAAAGCTGACGCCTTCGCTGCCTACCTTGAAGACGTATTTACAATGCGCTGTGATCAGGGAAACGACGATTTCATTGCTGATGTTAACCTAACAGTACAAAATCATGCTATCTTGCCAAGTGAAAATTTCGAACCTACTAGCCCAGATGAAATCAGGAAACTTATTATAGAATTAAAATCTAAGAAAGCTCCAGGGGACGACATGATTTCTAATATAATTCTAAAGAAACTGACCCCTAAAGCCTATGCATTATTAGCTTCCACATTTAATGCATGTCTAAGATTAGCATACTTCCCTAAAAATTGGAAACAGGCAAATATACTTCTTTTCCATAAATCGGGAAAACCACCACATCTGCTAACTAGTTACAGGCCAATAAGTCTCTTGTCATCATTGTCAAAAATATTAGAAAAAATCATCAAGTTTAGATTATACAAAGAGATTCGTCTTCATGACATTTTACCACCATTCCAGTTTGGATTCAGAAGCAATTATTCACCTAACCATCAATTGCTACGACTCACCCAGATGATCGAACTAGGCTTTGAATCCAAGAAGAACACCACGGCAGCTTTTTTAGACGTCAAACAAGCATTTGACAGGGTGTGGCATAATGGTTTAATTTATAAGTTATTACATCTACCAATTTCACCATATTTAACAAACATAATTGCATCGTTTTTAAAAAATAGAACATTTCAAGTTAAAATCAACAATCAGTCATCTCCTACCCACAAAATCGAAGCAGGAGTTCCTCAGGGTTCAGTACTAGCCCCAGTTCTCTACAATTTATATACTTATGATATGCCAGAACCCATCAACTCTTGCCTGGCTATGTTTGCAGATGATACTGCGATTGTCACCCAGAATGAAAATATTCTTATATCAGCTAGCCATTTGCAAGAAGCAATAAACAGCGTGTTGGAATGGTGTAGTAAGTGGTGTATCACTATTAATCAGGAAAAATGCGTAACGAAGATTTTTACTTTAAAAATACCTGCTGATCCACCGAATATAGTGATCAACAATGAAACAATTGCTTGGAACCCTAAGGAATCTTCGGTCAAATATCTTGGCGTTCACCTAGATCGAAGACTATCGTGGGGAGTGCATATTAACAAAAAACTCAACCAGTGTTATGTGAGACTCGCCAAACTATACCCGCTCATGAACAAAAGGTCACCTCTTAAACTAGAGTGCACTTTATTACTTTATAAGAGTATTTTACGGCCAATAGTGACGTATGCTTGTCCAGTTTGGGGAGCTACAAGTAAAACTAATAAAAACAAGTTGCAAGTGATCCAAAATAAAGTGCTTCGAATGGCTGTCAGTGCGCCGTGGTTTGTACGAAACACCCAAATACACCAAGAGCTCGACTTCCCAACAATGGATCAATTTATTAGTAAAACCACTAAAAAGTTTTTCGCTGATTTGCATAAATGCCCGGGCACCCGTAACTACTTACTAGGAATGAAAAACATACATAAACGCCTTAAACGTCGTTTACCTCAAGATATTTACTTGGATAATGACAGTTCAAGTGATGATGAGTAAACCTAATAAATACTATCATGATTAGTTATACATAGTTAGTATACGGCATCATATTTCAAATTTTGCTATTATCTTGTTATTGTAATAGTCCATGTTAGATTCTAGTTATGTATAGTTAGTATGTGGCATCATATTTAAAATATTGTTTTTTTTCTGTTATTGTAATAGTCCATTTTAGTTATTCTAAGCTATTAATTATCTCATACCATAACCATGTATGACAGCAATTGTCGATCTGGTAGTTTCAATTAAAAAAAAAAAAAAAAAAAAACGTAACACAGAGAACTATTACAACAGCTCCTAACTTATTTAACCCTTACTTCACTAGATACGACGCAGCCCGACATTTGCAAGGTCTCTCTCCTTGTTAGTACGGTTGTGTTTGTACCAATTCTTTGCTCTTCTCACTCTACTAGGTACGGCGCAGCCCGACATTTGCAAGGTCTCTCTCCTTGTTAGTACGGTTGTGTCTGTACCAATTCTTTGCTCTTCTCACTCTACTAGGTACGGCGCAGCCCGACATTTGACAGGTCTCTCTCCTTGTTAGTACGGTTGTGTTTGTACTAATTCTTTGCTCTTCTCACTCTACTAGGTACGGCGCAGCCCGACATTTGCAAGGTCCCTCTCCTTGTTAGTACGATGGCGTTTGTATAAACTCTTTACCTTTCGCTACTGCACTTGACGCCGTCAGTAACCCATGGTAACCAGACTCAGGCGGGCAGCTAGCCCTTCTTGCCACTAGGCGAGCTAACAACGAACGGCCGTCGTCCGGTTAGGCCCGAAACTGCGCAGTAATTAAGAGTAATGTAGTGCTTTTACTTTGGTCCTAATAAAGAACAATCGCTTACCATGATGTTGTTTTCTTTGGTGTAAGAGCTGGATGTCTCCAGCCCCTATACGAACTGAGTAAAGTTGGCCTACGTACGGCCACTTAGTTGAAGCACCTGTAACTCCGTCAAATCACCCGCAGAAACCAGTAAAAAAATATACAACGTAGGCACATACACGAGCAGACAGGTAAGCAGGGTGTGCACCGTTACAACATGGAATCTGAATTACCTGTTATTCGACCAAAGACGAAAGAAATAACTTCACTCTTTGGTTTTAAACTTAAATCATAAAAAAAGTTCTCACAAACACAATTCACAAACGAAATTTTGGCGTGATCTTCAACTCCAGTGCATTCAGTGTGACACCAGCGGGAGTATTCTTGGCAACGAATCCATTTTTCTCTGTGCCGAGAAAGAAAATGCAGTCCATTGCAAAAAAATGCAAGCTACATCATCATCGTCAGATTTATTTTCTTCTACTTACTTCCTCTTCACTGGAACTGTCTTCAGCGAGAACTTTCCTTTTGGCATGTCTAGCGCGTTGTTTCCTTATTTTGGCTTCTTTTTCCACTGCTTTTTCCTTTAGCGCTGCAATTTCTAGCGTGGAGTTCAAAAATCCTGCTTTTCCACGTTTTCTTTCTCTTTTCTGGGTTGCAAACAGTGAAATTGAATTTCTTTTATGGAAATGTTGAGGACTGATGATAAGTTACAACTGGATGATCCAGGTTTCTGGTCAGCTTCTGATTTCCGTGGTGACTCATGCTTGAAATACCCCGGGTGCTGGTGAGTTTCCAATTCCCATAGTGACGCATGTCTGGACGGTCCCGGTTGCGAGTCATCATCATCAGTTTCCGATTCCCGTCCCGTTCCGTGCGGTTGATTCCTATGCTTCTTGCGTTGGTTATCCGAAAGTTGTCTGTCGCTTGTTAATGATTGTGAAAACATCCAATCCTTAAACACATTCGGGTTGAAAGGATGTATATCAGGGCCGCCGCTACCATGTGTGCGTTGTGTTCAAAACACGCAGGCGGCCGATTTAAAGGGGCGGCCGCCGCCGATCCTAATGCAAAAACAAAAGTAAAGTGTAAAGTCTTCCAAATAAATAAACCCATCAAGCTTTAAAAACGAAAATCTCTAATATTCTAAGACGAAAATAAACCGAAAGTATTTCTTTACGAAGTTTGTACTGTATCCTGTATCCCGGCCTTAATAAAACCCATAAAAATATCATAACACAAGCAAAGAAACACTTGAGTCGTATTACATTTACAAAGGTCAGTCTGGCAACACTGTCGGTGACAGACGCTGCGTCGGCAAAGCACTGATATTATGACTGTTCCTTGTTCCTTGAAAAACATTACAGTGGACCAATCTAATAATTGGGCTTTTTAGAGCACGAGAAGTACCTACCCGAGAATACTTGCTATGGGCTATGGGTTTGTTTATTTCTACGCGTGCCATGTAATGATTTTTAATTTTAGTATAACAGCCCTTTCCGATCGGATAGTTTTGCCGGTTTTGCGTGTGCGGTGTGCCGTGTAGATCGACTAAGATTTTTAAATGTGACAACACTTTGACGCTCGCAGATTTTTACCTAAAACGTTCGTAGTTTCGGTGTAGTGCAATTTTGTGTACGTATTATTGAGGTTTTCATTTCCGACACGGAAAAATGTCCGACAGAAAAACCAAAAGACTGTCCGGTTATCAGTATAAACAAAAAAAGAAAGCGAGGCTCGAAGAACAGCAAAAACAAAGTGGTGCTTTAGAGAAATATATTAAAACTGGAAGTAATAATAGTGATATTAAAAGTGACAATTCAGCAACTAAATTTTCAAAAAATGTAAATAATAACGACAATGTAAATTTTGGTGCATCAACATCCACTTCTGAGGGTACCGGGTGTCTAAGAGATGAATCTGTCGTGTGCTGGGAGGCAGACAAAGAAATACTATTTGCTGAAAAAATTCATGATGTTGATAATTACGAAAAAGATGAAAAGGAGGAAGTGAAGGAGGAAAAAGAAGAGGAGGCAACTGAAAAAGGTATGGACGTGGAGGCTTTAAATACTTTGAAATCTTTAGACAAAGACGACGCTTTTTACTTAGTTTATAACGATCCTGGTAAATGGCCTATAAACCTAACCCACAGTACGGTACAATATATCATTGAAAATTTCCCAAATCAAGTTAAAAACGCATCATTTCCTAGAGATAACCAAAACAAAAGATTTTCGGAGTCATATTATTACCGTACTTTAAGCAATAGTGAAAAAATCCACCGTCCTTGGTTATTATATTCTTTATCTTTAAATAGTGTATTTTGTGCTCCTTGTAAACTATTTTGCACCGACGCCACGGAGAAAAAAGAACGTATATATGGTGAGGAAGGAGTCAAGGATTGGCAACACTTGTCTTTAATCTTGAAGAGGCACGAGAACAGTTTAAGCCATATTAAATGTGCTAAAAAAATGCATGATTTAAGTGTAGCACTGAAAAAGGGTACAACAATCGACTCGTCCAATCAGCGATTATACGAACTAGAAAAAAGTCATTGGCGTGCCGTTATCGAAAGACTGATGCTTATTGTCAGATATTTATCTCATCAGTGCTTGGCCTTTAGGGGTTCATCACAAAAACTGTTTCAGCCAAATAACGGAAATTTCCTTCAACTGACCCAGATGATTTTCAAATTTGACGCAGTTCTTTCCGAACATTTACGAAGAATAGAATCCAAAAACGCGCCTCACTATCTAGGCTGGGAGCACCAAAACGAAATGATTCAGTTATTGGCAACAACTATACAAGAAAAAATGTTAGACAGAATACGAGAATCAAAATATTTTTCTATAATTCTGGATTGCACCCCAGACATTTCACATACGGAACAAATAACTGTTATAATTCGATGTGTTCCTTGTGCCACACCAGTTAAGATTTATGAAAATTTCTTGGGATTTTGCCCGATTACAGATGCAACTGGTCAAGGATTATATGAGTTTTTAGTAAAAAAAACTTGAAGAGCTAAAACTGGAAATGCAAGTTACATGCACCTGCTTATCAAGAACACGACGCCACGCTGATAAGGCACATCCCAGCTCATCGTTATCTCTTTGCCACATTGCGAATTATGTAAAATGTTAGATTCATTCTTTGCTTGTTTGTAACAGAGTTAAGACGGTTTTTGCTTTTACCTGTAATTACGAAATAAAGTTTATTTTTAAAAAGCTGTTTTTCCGATTTAATCATTTAACTGGCGCAGTCGGTAGGATAGTGCGCGGTTGTGGAAAATCTCTTTCGCATCGTGTCGGAAAATTAGAGACTTTTCGCGACTTTGGAGTTTCAACCCCTTCAGCGTAGATCCTGAACCATTCCTTCGAGGACATCGGGAACAGCATCTCTGTGAGCAGCAAAGGATCGGAAAAGGAACACAAAGGTCTACAAACCAAGTAGGTGCCAAATTCCTTTTTGCCTTTCCCAGACCCTCTGTTTAAGGACTTTGGGGAAGATAGGGTAGTGTGCAGTCTATTGCAGACCATTTAGTATTTAGGAGGATATTTTTGAATAAAACGTTCAATTAATATTTAACAAATAAGAAGTAATTATAATTATTATCGATAAAATATTCTTTATGATTGAAATTGACGAGCTGTTGGATCAGTTAAATAACCTTACGTTTCAAGAAAATCCAACAAGTTCTGACATTGTTCAAATTGAGGCAGGTTATTCTAATAGTGAGAATAATACAGCATTAAATATGACGAATACTAATGAAACTAATCAACCAAACCAACCGGCTCAAGTAAA